>CATIWJ010383090.1:0-58670 GCA_949640765.1 Croton laevigatus
GCGATGGTCAGTTCGAGAGACGTTCAAGAGATCGTCTCGAAGCTCTCATCTGACAAAGCCAAAGCGCGAGAAGTAACGTTTTGCACTCTTATCCTTATTTATACTCTGTTTGTTACCGGGAAATTGAACATGTTTGGTTCCGAGAAAATTACGAAAAAATCTCTGGCGGAGAAGTGTAAATAACGACGGAGATGAACAATTTCAAAATAAATTTTTATATGCTGATAGTTTGAGAATCTTGGTTGACTATTTCCTTTTGTCTTTTAACTTCTTAGTTCCCAAATGAAACTTGATCTTTTTTATGCCACCAGGACGGAATAAAATTGTTGAACACATGGTTAGAAGGAGAAAGGTCTATAAAGTTTTGTAAATTCCTTGGACAGAACACAGCAAAGCTAAAGCCTAATGAAATTCCTCACTGTAAGAATTCTTTTAAAGGCTTAATTTACGTGCAAGAATATAGTTAATTACCAACTTTTGAATGTTTGAATTATTTATGCAGCGGAAACATGGCCCTTTCTCATTACTTTACTTACTCAATGTGTGTCATTGGAGATTTCTACAAGCAAAAGGCGATTACCTAAGGCTAGTATTGCAAAAACTCTCAGAATCATGGTTCAGCGAGCTGAGGATGCTAAATTTTCAGGTTACCCTTTGAGTAATGTTATCTCTGTTATTAGTATAAGGTGCATTTACATTTAATTAGTCCCAGGTGCAATAATTTATGCTTATTACCATTTTTGTAACTGGGAAAAGGTAGATAATTTTAGATGCTATTATCCGTGTTTCTTTTTCAAAAGTAGTGTTTCTCTGACAGGCAAGACATTGCCGCTGTTACCTGTCGTTAAAACGCTCTTTAATCATATATGGGATGTCCTCAGCAATGTTCCAAGCTTTCAGTCAGAATATGGTGCAATTCTTCGGCATCTAATAGCAGTTATAGATTATCGGTTTCACTTGAGGAGCCGTATATATTGCGGTGAGTTCTTTTCATGGTTTTAATTCTGCACATGTCTGTTCATGTTTGCCAAATGATGTTTGTTCGGTTGCTACTGCTAATTTCATTCAATTTTTTTTTTTTTTTCATGGGAAAGGTCTTGTCCGTCTTTATATAGAAAAAGTGGAAACTGGACTGGGAGGAAAAAACGAAAATCAGGTTTATATGAGAGAGGAGGTCTATCGTTGTATCTTAACACTTCTTTCGCTTTTGGAAAATCCTCCTGGAGATTTCCCGAATGAACTCAGGGAAGACATTCTAGAGGGGTTTGTTCAGATCTTCTCCTTAGTGAGGTACATATCTTCTGAATTTATGGTATGATTTAAAAATAGGAGTTAGGAACATGACCAAGGAGATGTTAGAACTGCTTTTATATTGCAATGAATCGTGTTTCAGCCTTTCATCTGTTGCTTAATATAATGTGCCTTGCTCGCATTACTAACACAAGTCAGCTACCATATTGTAATGTGCTCAGGGAGGAGGGGAAATTCTCACGTAAACTTATTGAGTGTGTTAACGCGTATTTGGTGAGAGATGGTCCAAATTTGGGTTGTCAGTCTTTGGAGTTCCATAATGCTGTGCGGCAATTTGTCTTCCGTTTTTGGCTGACTACACATGACCGGGGTCTGAAGGTTTAATAGCCATCCATATTGTTACTATTTATGTTTTTTTCCCCTAAGTTTGTGGCTTACTTGCATATCTTGTACTTTTGCAGGATGCATTTATACTCTATGCTAGGTTGCAGCTAAATCTAGCAAGAAGTGTGGCTGACAGGAGTTCTTTGGTTGAACAGTTTTTGGATGTAGTATGTAAGGAACTAGATCAAATCAGTTCATTCAGCATAAGCATGCCTCGGTGAGTTCCTACGTATCTTCACTGCTCCAAACTTTTTTACATTGAATTTTAATACCTGATAAAGTTGTTGAGTGTGACTGTGATGATTGTTGCATGAAATCCAGGACTGATGCGACAAAGGATGATAAGTTTGGAACTTTGAATAGCTCACAATGTAATTTGGTGGAACTTGCAGCCCTTGTATTTTATCAGGTAGCTATTTCACTTCCAAGTTTCACTTGTTTCGGTGAGAAGCTGAATGCAATTCGTAGCATTCTATTACTTTATTAGTGGGACCTCTTTGTTTATTGGTTAAGAATTTTTGAGCACTTGACAGCCTCTTATAGTAATGATGTTAGCGATATTGAATCTTATCAGGATGCTTGGTTGTTTTTGATACTTGTTGGTGAAATGCATTATGCAACCAGTTTATGGTTAAATTGTTTTCTTTTTCATGTTACCATGAGTTTCTTCTTATATTTGCTAATTATGTGGACCATTTAATTCTCCAGAGAAGTGAAATTTCAGATTGAAATTCAAAACTTTATTCTCCTTATTGGGGCAGGAGACATTCTAAACTCTACCCATTGCAGGCCTGTGTTAGCACATGTAAAGTACAACAGGCTGAAAAGCGGGTAAAGAGGGTACATGCTACTGATATTTTAAAAGAAGCGCTGACTGAAGGAAAATGGTTATGGTAACACTTATACTGCTATGAACTTTAAGTTAATTTTTATTGGAATACGTATTACTCTATTGGTGCTTCTCGTTTTGCTTGGCCACCGAAGGACAAGATTGCTGCCTTTTATTATAATTTAAACGTTTCCCGAATATGTCTGCAATGTGTAGGAATGGATATTGAACTTATTTCTGGAATCACACTGTTGCGTACATTATTTTGAACTTGTCTACATGCTTGTAAAATTGCAGTTCAGTTTAAAATTAAAGGAGTTATCCTTTTTGTTGCTTAATTTTTTTGTCAATTAACAAGTTGGCTGCACTTCTGGTTCTTATCGGAATTAAGAGTTCCCATCAATATAACAAGTTTTTATTGAAACAATTGAAACAAAATTGCTTTAGAAGTAATCTTCCACTGTCTCCCATGATGCATTTTGTTAATACTTGAAGTAACAGTAACATTGCCCTTAATTTTGCCTATCAAATATGTGCATGGGTTGCTGTATTGAAAAAACCTTCCCTTCCATGTCTATCTAGTTTCTCATGCTTATTTTTCTCTTTATCCTATGATCATTTTTTTTCCCTTTGTTTGAATGAGCTCATTCTATAGTGTGAAATAAAGTTTTCACCAACTCATAACATATAAATGATTTTGAGATTTTATTTTAAATAAATACTTTGGCAACATTTCTCTTTGTATTAAAATGAAGGCTTTGTTGTTGAATGATGAAACCAGTTTCACATTAATGCTTTCTAGAATGGTATCATTGTTGTGTGAAGTGAATGATGAAAATTGATGCTTTATTGATTGTACCATATTGACTTCATTCTAATTTTTGTATTCAGATCTGATGTCGTTTAACTGACGCCTATGCAAAAGATTTAGTTCCTTGATTCATCTCTTGTAATGTTGTTGTGCAAGAGTTCCTTATTTTGGAAAATCTTTGTGCTTCTTCAGTCTGGTGCTGTCTATTCATTTTCTGGTAGCACATTTATTATGAGTATAATATCAATTGTATTGATAACTTCCTCTACTCCAGGAATGCAGCATTTTGTTGTCTTGTTCATAAGTACTACAGTCGCATGAATAAAGATCTTTTCATACATTGGTTTGAAGCCATTTCGAAAAGCTTTGAGAGGTAATTATGCATGTGTATGTGGCTATATGATCAATCAGTTCCTTTGTTTGTTTGAATTTGGTTTCTTACTACTTTAGTTATTTCACTCTTTCATGGGCATGCTTTTGTAGTTTGACATTGAATTGGAGAATTATTATCATTTTCAGTACGTTGAACAAATTGTTATTGTTTACAAAATAATTTTGCAAACTGCATTTAAGTAGATTTGGCAGTGACAGTCATTTAGATGATGGGGTGGAATTTGAAAACTGCAACCGTTATTGAGGAGAAATTAATTACAATGAATTATTTTAAGATATCCATCTTGGGGAACTTGATGCTACTTCTTTCACGACAAGTTAAGCCCACTTTATTTTCCCTGTTTCTTATTTTTAATTTGAAAAGGCACCATTTTAATCATCTTCTCTTTTGGGATCACTTTATATTTTTTAGTTTTTGTTAGGTTTCTACTTTTGGGGTTTTTGTTGCAGGTATTGTTTATGACTGGGTTCTTTACTTAGGAAATTTTTTTTCTTTTTCAGTGGTTTCCTTTTTTCTTGCTGATATTTAGCTTACCTTCTGTGTGACTGTTATCCTCTTTTCTCATTTCAACATTTATTTTCATTTTATTTTCAAAAGAGTTTATGTATCCATTGTAGCTATATGCATTTTTGTGTTTGCGGCTTGCAGGGAAAATTATTAACATTATGTGTATATTAAGCATTGCTGTTTGGCTAAAAGCTTCTCTAGTATTTTTCTCTTTCAATTCGTTGAGATGCCCATATAAGTTGCATATCTAGAAATGTGGGTCTCTAGAATAGTAATGCTATCATCACTTCAACCTACTGCTAGTCATGTTGTGAGAAGTCTTGGCGATGTTTAATAGTTTTTGCAATTGTTTGATTGTTGATTTGGAAATGTTGCAGGAGTTTGATTGATGCATGTTCAGGACATGCTTATGATGCTTTGTTGTGGACTTTGAGGTATTATTCTTTGGTTTACATTCATAAATACTGCTTTTCGGATTAAAGTGTTCTATAGCATATCCTGTCTTTGAAACTGCAGGAAATGAGTATTTAGGTATGAAGTAGACTCCAAGGATTTTATCAGATGGCATGTTTATGCTTTTTATGTCTTAATCAACTTCATCTCTTTAATTCAAAGATATTTGCTAGTTTTTACCGATGCTTTGTTATATTTTTTTCCCTTTGAGCTCATATCTACTGTTGGCTTGTGAAGGAGTTTGCAGGAGCTGTCTACTATTTTGCTGCTTTCAGATTCTCGAGTGGAGATAGGCTCTAAGTCTCCATCTATAACAAATGAGGTATTTGTCTGTCCTATTGTATTGTAATGGTTAAGTTTTTTTATGACATTTATCTGTTCTATTTTTTTTCCTGTTGACCAAGTAATATACTATACACCCCCTTAGACATTTGTCCTTAGTTGACTGGCTGTATGGGGACTACTTTAAATGTAGTGCCTAGCTTATTTTTCCTATGTGAGTTGGGGATTGCTATGTTAATTTTTATCAATTATTTTTTGGTTTACATTTCCTTTCAACATTTAGAGTACATCTTTCACTGCAAATCTCCATTCTTTCTTCATCATGATTCTCTTCTTTTGTACAAAAAATAAAGGTTTGTTCTTCTGGAATCTAGAGAAATTCAATTTCTCTATGTTTTTGACAAAATCTATGCTTTTTTTTATGCAATTGTTGAAAAAATAACTTGAACTGTATGTCACCTAGTTTTGAAAATCCTCTCATCTCACCAATCAGCCAAATCTTTATGCTTTGCAGTACTTTCAGGTTTCTTACAAGCATGTTTTCCTTTATTGAATTGAGCATTGACTTATTGATCGGACAATTTTGCAGTTGGAGTCCAGTTGGTCGTTAATATGGAGCTGTATAATGCATGGGATGCCTCTATTGAGTAATATAGCTGTGGTTGTAAGTTTGTTTGAACAATAGGCTTTGGTGTTGTCAAGTTATAGGTGGTCTTATTTTTCGCTGTTGAACCTACTTTTTATCTGTTCTGTTATTGCATCTGCTTTCCTTTCAGATTCTTTTTCCTTGGGCTCATTACTTTGTTTTGGTTAATTAAATAAGCTTATTGCAAAATGCTTTTTATGATTGATTTCATCCTCCAAAATGTTTCTGTGACTGCTGATTTTTTTCAATTTGAGAAGCTGATTTTTAGCTGACTATATCTCTTTCCTTCCTTTTGCAAAATCATACAGGCAGATGCTGCTTTTTACCTACTTGGAAACATTATATCCAATGTAAGTAATAGCAATCTCTCCTTTCGGAGTCTGGACCTTGTTTCTTACACTAGTGATGCATAATAAGCCACAAGTATTAAGGAGTCAGACAATTCTAATTGATACTAGTAGAATGATCTTGAAGCTTTGTTCATTGAAATGAATCTAAGTATTTTCCCCATTTGCATTTATTTGTTGATGTGTTATAATTTTTTCTTTCAGGATTTGACAAATACATTAGTGGTGCCTCAAGATGTGTGGGACATCAAGTTGTTTAAGCAAATGCCCTCCAGGTGAGTTCTTCTTTGTTAGTAATTCCTTTTATACTTCCATGCATTTTTGATGGGATTAACTGGACCAAATTTGTTCTTTGGTGGGAAACAAATACTTCATAATCTTTTAGGCAAGCTTGCAAAGAGTTAATTTGGCAAAAATCTAATTGAACGAGTAGCAAAAGAATTTGTTGAGAGATGGTATCATTTCATCAAGTTCCTTCAGGGGGTTGTATGTTGTTTAATCCATAGACATTATAAGAAAAGGATTGCAATATAGAGTGACAAATTCTTACTAGTGAGAGCTCTATTTTATGTTCAAAACCAAAGATGGGTGACGAATAAGTTAACATCATACTAGCCTTTCTATAAATTGAGCCACATGGTACTTCTGATCCTTAATATCTTGGAAGGTACAAGTTCATGGTGTGGCTTTGAAGGATAAGGAAACTTTTATTTGATTAATGGGTTATCTATGATCGTAAGTTTTCTTTTATGATAATGTATTTTCTGTTCAGCTATTGTGAGAGTTGCTCACTGTTAGCTACTGTGCTACAAAACAACCGACCATGTCACTTCAAAAATAAGCCACTTAGATATAGGAACGGACTTGGTGTTAAGTTTTGGCACCTTGGGTCACTGATAGAACAATTCCATTGTAAATTGCTTTTGTTATTCTATTTGAAAAGGATCGTTAATGTTTTTTGGCTTCTGTTGTCGATCCATTTGGAAGTCTGTTGCAAAGCCTGATGTTCCTTATAATATGTTTGATGCCTGTCTCGTAATGGAAGAAGTTAGGAGTCTAAATTTCATATGCGATGATGGGTATTTTAGGCAAAAGCTAGCATATATGACCTACTATGATTATCAGCATGCATTCATGATATCTATGGCCTTATATTTTATGCTTTCATGATTTTCTCACTAATCAATCTATTTTGATTTTTATTCAGGTCTGTTTTGTACTTTGTTACGTGCTATTTTTCCCATAGGGGTTCTCAAGTGAGTGGCTTTGTCTAATATATTTGATTCTTTTTGCTTTGTCTATCATAATAGATTGTCTTTTCTTTGTTGTTTTGCTGTACTGGATTCATTTTATCGTGGGGGCCTGTTTGTCTTACTTGATCTTTTGCTTTGTAGAGAAGCAACCTAACCTAATTATGCTTAATTTTAGTCTCCACTAAAGTTTGAGATTTACACTGTGGCAGCATTGGTTTGATCAGACCTAATACAATGATATTTTAATTGTGATTCTTTTTCATTAGAGGATTTTAAACAACCAAATTTACTTTGTCTTCTCTCTTTGCACCGTGCAGGGTGACCTTCGAGACTCTTTGTATCTTCGGAAGAATCTCTTAACAACAGTTTTGAGCTATTTAAACTGGAAGGTTTGTTTGTCACAAACATCTTATGAATTATAGTAATGTTGCTACTTCTTCTTCTTCTTTTTCTCCTCCTCCTCATCCTCCTCTTCCTGCTCCTTCTTCTTCTTCTTCCTTCTCCTCCTCCTCTTCTTCTCCTTATGCTGTGATGGAAATGGAAATATATATACTCTCATTTAACATTACCCTGTCTATTATTGTTTTGATCAGAAATTCTTGTGTCTGTCATGTTGAGGAACTAGGAATTTTCTACGAGTATGTATGATTTTGTTTAGTTAGTCGATAAAATGGACTTGTATTTTTGTACGAGTATTTATGATTTTGTTTAGTTAGTCGATAAAATGGACTTGTATTGTGCTATCTTGTGAATCCAAAATCCATAAAGATTTTTTTATCCTTATTTCTAGGTCTATGGAGGAAATGGTTCTCAATAGGGGTGCAACTCTTGTATCCACCTATGAGGAATTTTGGGAGACATAATGTTTAAGGTTGGATTCAAATTTATAACAAAAACACCTTAGTTTCTTTTTTAGTATTTTGTGTTTACAAATGCCGTGTTCAACAAAATTAACTATTTAGATACCGTTAGCCATTTGAGTACCAGTTAGTTATTTGAGTAATTGTTAGCTATTTTTAGTAGCTGTTTACAAAATGCTAAAAGTTGAAGACTAAATGCTAAGAGGTTAGTCTTTTATAGAATACTATTTAAACATCTAAAAGTTATCTTAAAAGTTATGTTACCGAAACAGGAAAAAGAATAACTTTAGCGTTTTAACCAGTCAATATGCTAAAAAAGTACTTGAAAAGGTGGGCACCTTGTAAAATAATATGGAGTTTCTTTGGTTTATGTTTTGACCTGTTATGATATTATTTCTTGTTTACTTTTTCCTCCATGTGCTAGGTTTATTCTTATTTCTTTCTATTTGGAAAAAGTACTATGACAATCCATTATTACAAAATCAACTATTTAGTCCTTCCGTGTTCAAAACTACATTGATTAGTCTGTATGGTATTCCTCTGTTGATTACATTAGTTCTATTAGACAAATGAACGTTTCTCCGCTAAATTTAAGATAAAAGACAATGTTGCGCTTCAACCAATTTGGCTTTTTTTTCCCCATTCTATCACGTACGTTGTTATTACTTTATATAGGGGAGAGACCTCAAGGGTGCTTTTGTTGAGTTTTGAAAACAGAAGGATTAAGTAGTTGATTTCGTAAAACTTTAGGGACTTCATATTGCCTTTCCATTTTTTCGAGTTCTGATGGTATGCTTGGGGCCTGCCTGTAACAAAGTTTCTAAGAATCTGTAATTGTGTGCTTTCTTGCCTTTGCCTGGTAGAGTCCCTTCGCTGGAATAACTGAAAATTTGAATGCTCTCAACGGTTGAGATGGAAATTATGATCGTTTTATGAGGCAATTTAGTTCATTTTTTCGCTCTATTTATTTGTAGAGGGAAGAAAATTTTATGTCCCATGTGGAGTACAGTTAAGCGTCTACTATACCAACTGAATGTAAGTTTTTGCAATCTTGAGTTACATTTGGCCTTGGTAATAAAACTATGAGAGTGTCTAAGTTATAAGTTTCGAATTTTGCAATGACTACGGAATGTGTTGTCTTTCTTTCTGTTTCTAGATTCAGTTCTTTAGTTTATAAACTTATTTTGCAGCATTATAGTTCACCCTATTTGAAGTATCACGCTTTTTTGACTTTATTTTATATAATTTATTAGTGGAACATAACTTTGTATGCAGGAGTTTTCCATGCTGAATGAACATATGGTGCTGTTGTTGCCAGCTGCTGTTTATGCTCTTTGTGCTGGTTATGCTCTTTTCACACATGATTCAAGTGGACTTCTCCAGTCACACTCTTTTATGGACACTTCTGAGGCTGTAGATGATTGGGTTAAGGTACCTCTAATATTGGATCTTTCCTAAATGCCATTGTATCCTTTAGAGCTAATACCCTGAAATTAGTTTTCTTTCCTATATTGATATTTGGTCATTTCTATTAGACAGAGGAAAATGAGAATGAAAAGCTTTGGGGACTCTTTGAATGCTCTGTTGAGGCTTTGGCAAAAATTAATTTGGGTTCTCAAGTTGAGGTGCTGCAATTTTCCATTTGTATTTTTCCCTTTTACCTTTTTGTTCTAATTCATTAAATTACTTCCATTTTCAGAATGCTTCACACAAATGCAGTCAAAGTGTACGTCTTGCCACACAAATAAGAGATCCATTGCAGCATGAAATGGAAGCTTATATTCTTGGAGCTCTAACGAATAACGAAATCAGCAAAAGACCTCTATCTGATGTCTTATTTACGTGTGCACTATTATCTAATTTTATACATGGCTCATTGGTGACAAGGTTTGTGTTTCCTGTTTCACCTACACTTGTTAGCAATGAAATTTTCATACCTTTCTATTCCTAGTTGGTATAGTTTTTTCTAGGGTTGTCTTGTGTATTGCTGGAATTACATCTTATGCATCTGAAGTCTATTTGGTTTCTTAAAAAGAAAATGTCTTCTAGGTTACCAAACTGGGTGATATTAATTGTTGGGACTTGGGAGGCCTTTTCCCTGTGGGGAAGAAGTAATGAGGGGGGCACACAGGAAGAAGTAATGCAATCTATGGTCGACTGCTCTAGTCTTTAGTGAAATACTTAAACCATGATATTTTATTAAATGCTTGGTGCATATTACTTCATTTCATTTTTTCGTGTGGAGAGTACGTTTGAAGATGCTGATGCCATGTTTCTAGAGTGGTGTTTTCGTTGTCCAACATGCTCTACAGTTGGTTTAAGAGCATTGTTGGTGTATTTATATTTTTATCCTTGTGACAGTGTGCTTCCTGATGCTGTTGATTTCTTTATTTTGATTACCTGACACTTAATATTAGTAACATCTAATATTGCTCCTCTTATTTCATTTATTATTTTTTTACTTGTTTAATTTGTTCTTATTTTTGTACTTTCAGGAAAGGAGAAGAAATATCATCATTTGTCTCAAAAATGGGCCACTATCTATTAGAATTGCTAGATCATGCTGTTAGTGTACTAAAAAACAAAGGCAGTGACTTCCAATCTCTTGGTTGTTCAGGCTCTACCTTTGATTACAATTCAAAAGACAATATTTTAGCTTCATTTAGAAGCCTTCTTTTATGTCCTATCTTTGTTGAAAGGGGAGAAGAAACTTTGGACCCTGTACTTCATGGTGCTGTAATTCAAGCTATGGAGAGTCTTTTGCTGGAACTTGCTGAACTATATGAACATTTTTCTGAAAGTGCAAAAAATTCGGATTCGAACTTGATGATGTCATCACGTTCATCAGATCCTTCCTTTCAAATATTGAGCGAACCATCAGATAGCAATAGAAGTAGGATTGTGGACATGGAGTTGGATGTGAATGAAGATATAAATAATGCGGATATTTTTCAGTTTGGTGGCAAAATTGCTAGCGGTGTATCCTTTTCTATGGTGAATTGGAAGTTGAGGATGGTTTCAATTATTTCGGGTTTTTTTTTAGTCAAAGATTTTGTTACCTGGGATATTCTCTCTAAGTTTTTGGGAAAAGAATGTGAAACAAAGGTATATAACATAAATTCTCTGTATGTGAATTTCCTGGTGTTTATGTACTAATGGATCTGTTGTTTTTCCCAAATTCATACTCAGGTTTCTGATCATATTCTTTATTGTTTGTGTCGACATTCAGACTGGTCTTCTTCTGCAAAGATTATGGACTTGGTAATGGGTAGTCCTTTTTTAAAAGTTTTCATGAAGACATACCGGCTGTAGCATTTGTGACTTCCATCTACTGATCATTTACTGTTTTATACTAAATTTCCTTTTCTTTTTGTGATTTAAAATATTTTAGGTCAAAACAATGCATAACATGGTGGAGATGCGATCAAGTATCAAACTAAATTGTGCTAGTATACTTGTTGCTGGCCAAAGATTGATCTGTTCCTTACTGTTGTCGCTGGATATCAATGGAAAGTGTGCCGACAAAATTTCAACAATCAAGGAATCTGATCCTGTATTTACAGTTTCCTTTGTGCTTTTTAAAGTGTATTTTGTGCTTGATTTGAAAATTTGAAATCATGATTCTTTATAGGGGCATGCAAAACAAAATAAAGTTCGTTTGGTTGATGGGCCTAACTGAACCAACACCGGAGTTTTCAAAATCATAAACTGAAATTGAAATGAAGAACTGAACTAGATTGGTTTGCTCTGTTTTACTGCATTTCTCTGGAATACTGATTAAATGTATTTATGTTTGCCATGTAGACGTATTTTCATTCTAGGATTGTAAAGATGAAATGTGATTGGGTCTTCATCTGGTATTCTATTGGTCATGTTAATCACTAAACTTGGTTTGAAATTCTGATTGGTTGTCTGAAATTTTCTTCTTCTACAACATACTTTCAGTCAGTTTTCTGTCTAATCTGAGAATTGAAACATGTGTTAATTCAATTTTAACCATGGACTAAATGTGTCTCCCACTTGATGGAAATATGGTATGCGTGATTTGCACTTAAAGTCGAAAGACTCATAGTTGAGTGACTTACTTGAATATAAGTGCCAGGTTGAGCGATTAAGAGCGCAACTTACCTAGAATTTATCCAGACTATAAAACATACTATGTTGTGCAAGCTTGAGTATGGTTATCTTTTGTGGAACTAAAATTTATGTCTTGTTTTTTTTTTCAGATTTTGACTAGTCTTAGAGATTTATTTAGAAAAGTTGCAGAATTTGGTCTTTTTGACTGGATGGGACGGGTTAATCTAATTGATTGCATCTGCGATTTTCTCTTGCTCAGTCCTCAAATTGGACAGGTAATTACTGCTAGACTTAAATAGAGAGATATCCATTAAAATTGTTGCAGCAAATGTGAAGCATGCTGAATATTGCACAGGAAAAGTTTGAATCGCTGATGGATAAAATCTTAGAATGTGTATGATTAATTAGGACATAGTAGGATAGTGGTGTAATTGACACGTGTATACATGTTCTCTTATGCCACTGTTTCCTGTTCTCCAAATTCTGAGATGTGCTCTGTTAGCGTATCCATTGACTTTCCATTGTACTTATTTGAGTTATATCACTTGGTTTTTGTTATGTATTACAGACAATGATAGAAAGGTTATTCTTACTGCTTCAAGATCCTGAGTATCGAGTAAGGTTTTCTCTAGCTCAGCGAATTGGTGTTCTTTTCGAAACATGGGATGGCCATGAGGAACTTTTCCATGATATATGGTGGGTTTCACTCTGAATTGTGGCAATGTCTTCATATGTTCATATGAGTTTCTCTTCCAATCAAAGTACAAGTTTTTGATTTCTGTTGGATAAGTTATTACATAATATAGATAGAGATGGTCACTCTTATCTTTTGAATTTAGATGATTTTGTTAAACTTAGTTTCGTAATAATATTTCTCCATTTCTTAGTTTCAACTAAATTCTGATAGATTGTTAGAGAATTATTTCTTTTATGTTTTCCCTATAAAACCTATTTTTTTTTTCTCCTCACCAACTTTTCACAAGTCTGAACTTCATAAGGTCTTTTGTTTTGTCTCAGTATTAGTTGTAATTTTTGTTGGCTGTTTTCCCAGTTCAAGCTTCGGTGTCATAATGGTGCTTCACTTAAAAGGAAAACTTGTTAATGCAGAAGAGGTCCTAGCTGCTGGTCCTCAGCCTCGCCCAAAAATAGAAACTATTATTATTACTCTTATGCATGTTGCTCTGCATAGTGACAAAACAGAGTTGGAGGTACTCATATTTCCTTTTTGTGTGATCTAGTTACAAGTTTATTTTTCCTGACCTCATAGTTTTGCAAGTTAATGAGAAATTTAAATTTATGGTTGTTTCCTGTTGGGACATGCAGGCCATTTTTATGATATGTGTGGTTGCTGCTATTGACCCTTGTCACAGGTAGAATAGCTCACTACCTTGTCCAATTTGAAATAATGCCAGTTAGTTTACATTGGTTTCTTTAACCACTGGTGGTTTATATTAGTTTATATAACCATTGGCCTTTTGGTTCAGGGAATTGGTCAAAGCAGTAATGGATAATCTATCAAGACAGCTCCAATACACAACTAGGTTCAAGGTTATAATTCTACTTCTTTCCTGAGAGTATTGAACGGTTTATAGTGTTAAGTTTTTAAATAAATCTATTACTTTGTAGAGGATTCTTCCGATATTCTCTCAATTGCATCAACCTCGATATTCTCTCAATTGCATCAACCTCTTTTTTATGCTTAACTCAACTGAATCCTTGAGTTGTATAACTCAACTATTTATGGATGTTTTAACTCTTTCAACATGAGTAACCAAATCTTCTGTTTTTTGGGTGCAGTACTTTGATGAACTTATTGGAACTATTCTTTTTTTCTGGGTTGCTTGCGGTGTTAGCCTAGTTTCTCTTGTTGAGGTAGGTTATTTTTTCATCATCAAGTATAAGCATCTTAATTTTTCTGATGGTGTGAACTGCCACTCCAGCATATTGACATGCTACATTTAGTTGACATTTCATCTCATTTGACAAGCCCTCTTTTGCAGACAAGGGACCTTTTTGTACTAGATGCTGAACCTAGTTATTTCATGCAATACTGTTGCCATTGGCTTCTTCCTGCTCTAATTTTGCATGAGGACAACTCCAATCTGAATTGGGTGGCAAAGGTAGGAGCTGTGCAATATGGTATTTCTATTTGTTGGCTTGCGAGTCATGTTTATGTGGTGTCAGCTGATAATTTTTTTTGAATGTAGGTTGTTTCTCAGTCATTGGCGGTTCTAGTTAAAAACAACTTTGTGCCTATATTTTCAGTTTGTATGATATTGCATTGCAGTAAGAGGCATAGTTCAGATAAAGCAGATAAAGTGCTTCAAAGTTCAATTTTGCATTTGGCTCAGATATCTGAGAATGAAAGAGACAACTTTATAAAGAAGCACATGGTAATAAAGTTTTTATTCCCATTTTTTTTTTCAGCATTATATTATTATTCTTAATTGCTTTTACAGTTATACTAGGTTTTTTGGGCATGCTTTCTCTATCTGTTTACTTAAATTTTTTTTCCACATAATTTACAGTTTTTCCGAATGGACAATTCCTCAGAATGTCAGCCTTGTGTTAGAATCAGTTCTTTACCTCCTCCCTCTACGTGTAATTATTAATTTTTTTATTTTCTTGGTTTTAGATATTAGATAATAGTTTTTCTATTGCTACAAAAAATTTCTAGCTAAGGTGATACTAGGTTTGGATAGGAAGTATTTACAGTCATTCTTTTGTTGTGCTTCTCAATGAAATTTTGAAGTATTTAATAGTTTACAATATTTTGAAATCATACTGCCTTCTCAATACTCTTTCTGGTTATTTTTACATTTTCTTTCCCTTAGGCTATTTTCTAACTAAGCAGCAAAAATAAATATTTTGCTGGGATTCTTTGAAAAATTGGTAAAAAAAAAAAAAGTATGTGAAAGAAAATTTTAATTCCTTATATGGTAGCCTGTTTAATTATCTTTTGAAGTGTAATATTGTTTTGTTACATGTATTACAGTAAACTGGGAACTTGTAGAAATACTTTTTAAAAAGCAAAAAGTAAATAAGGACATAAAACATCAGAGAGCAAGCAAAGTTAACATACTCTATGTCTTGCTAATATTCAGGGGATGGTGCATGGATGTGGGTATTATCTGAGATTATTATTTTCTTATATGACAGCCAAATGGAAATGGTTCTTTTCTGGAATTGTGTCGTGTGTGTTTCAGTCTTGCATCTAATTTGCAGAAATTCTTTTTTTTTTTCCCTTCATTTTTTGATTCATTGCTGTTGACAATTTGATCTTTTGCATTTGTTGTTCTCTGAATGTACGAGCTCTTTGCATTGTGTTTTTAATGCAATTTTTCTCCGTGTATATGCAGGTATCTATCGTGAGCTACATTCTGTCCCTTTCTTCCTGTGCATCTGATCCTGAAGTCCCTTTCTTTCCCAGAGATGTGGTAGCACGTGCAGTTCAAACAGTTGTTGATGGATTTCTGGAAATGTTTGTGCCTTTTTATTGCTTGGTTTATTCTCTAGTGTTATGTGTCATTTTTATGAAGAGGAAAATATTTCTTGTTGAATGCAGGGAGGATTATCCTACAGGTGTAGCTGTTCTTGACAAGATTAACATTTTTCGGCCAGACAGAGTTTTCATGGTGATTATGATTTGTATCTAGATTGTTTTCTCCAATTTCTGCGTATATCTTTGTTTGATTTGTCGTGCATTTCTTGTTGTAATAATGCAGTTTATAGTAGAAATGCATTATAGAATTGCAGCAGCAGTTCATCACAGGCATAAATGTCATAGGCTGGCAAGTATTGAGGTCCTCATAGATATTCTTGGACACAGAGCTGCTGTTTCAAGTACTTCCAAGTATGTATCTATCATTGTTCTGCCGATTACTTGGCAAAATTGATTATATTGGAGTAATATTTGCTGTGATTCATTCTGGAATTTGTTTATATTATCAGTACAAATGTACACAAGGCTAGTGAAAAGTTAGGCACAGTAGCATTTTGGTGCTAAACAAGGTGGTTTGCTTGTTATGTGTTAGCACAGGCTTAATTCTATTTGTAAATTTCTTTATTCTCTGCTCATAGATTGTTATCAAATTTTTCCTTTGCAAAAATAGTTTGGGAAGGCTGGAAATAGATAATGTTCTCCTGAGCCTTTTGCTGTGTGGAAACCATCTTAAATAATTAGATATTGTGGTTGAGAAATGGGGGCGTGCCGGGGGGGGTGGTGGTGGTGTGGGGCGGTGGCTTTATGTTTTTCTAGAACTTAAGTTGGCTAGGTAGCTTGATGCCCCTATCCATATAGAACTCTAATTGACAGTATTAGTTTTTTGAACTTACCTATTGAACTTTCCGGGGAAGTTCATCCATATTAGGGCAAGTTGTTTTTAGTGTTACTTCTTATATCCTAAGGAGATATAATATGTATATAACTTGTTTTTTCCCTTGCATTGGCACAGTTATATTTTCAATCTGATCGGGCAATTTATAAGTTGCCAAGCTTTGCAAGGTCAATGCCATCATATAATTTTGGCTTTGCTCAAAACATTTAAAAGCAACCCATCCAAGGAAGCTATCAGAGTGCTAGGTGAACAGCTTCAGGTATCTGTATGTTGACATCATTACGGCCTTAGCTCTCACTTTTCCCATCTTATTTTTACTAAATTCTCTGTTCACTTTGTTAAAGTTTCTGGTATCAAAGTTGGTGGCATGTCTTCAGTCAAAAACTACTGGGGAGCGTTCTGGCTCTAGATCATCTGAAGTCTTGTCTTTGCTCCTCCAGCTAACTGTAGACTCTGATCCATCTCTTCATGAGTATATCACAGTAGGTTTTTATGATTTTGTTTTTAAATTTCCTTTCAGAGAATTAGATGGAGGTTTTTGTTTTTCATTCTTTAGAATTTCTCTGAACTTATTCCCTTGAAACTTGTTAACGCTCTTTGGCAGGAGCTGGAAACTTTTCCAGAAATAGGCATCTTTGATGAGGTGCGAGAGTTTCATCAGAAGTTAAGCCAAGCCTACTCTCCAAGGGATCATGTACTGAAGGTAGATGGTCTATGGCTTCTTTGTGGTTTATATAAGTTATTGTTATATTCTTAAATTCATGTATTCAGCATCTGTGTGATTCCATTTTCACATTTTCCTATGTACTGCTCCTTTTCAGTTTGTGCAGAGATCTTGTTACCTTCCTCCAAGATTACTTTTATTAAGGTGATTGTATTTAGCAGGCTTCTCTGTGTTTATACTACTACTATATCTAATTTGAGGTCATTTATATGGCTTTAGACAGCAGCGTTGCGTTTTGATTTCTTTAATTAGTTTAGTTTACTGCAAGTTATTACTTATTCTCATTTTTTTTGTTGGGATGATATTTTGATCAAGAAAATCGAAGCTTTCATTTTTAGTGTGGTTGAATTTAAAAGTTTTCTGGCAGTGTCCAGGCACTTCACAGAAAGTTGATCATGGGGGAGAATATTCAGAGTAAAAGGACCACAGAAGACATTGGGGATGCTATTTGTTGGCATTCTGATCCTGAGATTGTGAAGGCAGTCTGGACACTAGTTCGTATGTGCGGTTCAGATGATGTAATTGGTATTAGACCATTGGTGTCTGACATTGTTTCTCGGGTATATCATTATTTTATAATTCTGGCATTCAACAACATATATTAATTTTCTTGGCTGGACAGACATCTGACTTGACTGAAACTGCAGGTTGGCATTGGGGATCCATATTGTGTTGTTTTCCATCTACCTGGAGAGTCGAGCGACATTAGTGATTGCAAATCCATATCTTATGACAGCCCTACTGAAATCAATTTTGGCATGGAGACTGTTGTATCTGAAGAACTTCTTATAAGTCTTTTGAAACTGTTGAGGAAGTATTTGATGGATGATTCTGTCAGAATAGTTGATTTGACATCACAAGCTCTTCGGGTCAGTCCTTGAGGATCTATATAAATTGGTTTTGCTCTTTGTTTTGTTTATCAGACTTGATTCTTGCTATTGCTTGATTTGCTATTATCTATATCTTGGCAATGCATTGTTATTTGCAAATAAAATGGTTTATTTTTTCCATCTTGTGGTCTAAATGTTTTCTTTGCAGTGCATTTTTTTTCCAGTTACAAATTTGATTTGATTTATAATAGTAGGAAATGCTATTTAAATCTTTTTGGATCACAATACAAACCATATAGAGAGAAAATGCGCTAAATTCCAATAAACCAACCCGTAATTAAACAATTACGGAATCAAATGGCAAAAGGACCTTTGAGACCATCACATGTGGTTAAAACCAGCTGTTCTAGGTAGATGTAGTAGTGGTCAGGCTGCGGGTTTCAGCAAAGCAGTTAAATATGAAATTTAAACATGAAGTAGTCAACTAGTATTTTAAGGTTCTTTGGTGCTGTTTGCTATACTCTGTCTTGGACGCAACACATCCTTTCATAAGTTTGGAGTTGATATAAAAGCTGGTAATTTATTAGGATCATGATTTGACGTTTAATCAGTTCCGTTATGTTGAACAAACTTGCCCTTCTTGATTGTTCACTTAAATATTTTTCCCCCTGCCTCAATTTTATTTCAAACTAAAAATTTATTTTAATATTAAATTGTATTTGTTGAAAGGGAAAATGCATGATATAATTTCAAATGGAATGGAAAAGTAAACAAAGAATTGAAGAAAATTCTTACGTGTTTCTTGTACTAAAACAGGGAATACTTTCAACTGAAAGAGGCCAAAGAGCTATACTGTCTTTTGATTATTATGAAAGATCTCTTATTGAGGTATGCTTATTCTCCAGTAATATTTATTTCATAATAATCATGCCACCAAACCCATAGGTCTCTCTTGTTGTTACTTGGCGATGTGAAAGTGTGTATTCATCAATTTTTTGGTATAGCAACAGAGCAAAATCTCTTGCTGGTAGGATGTCCTGCTGCTTGAAAAGGTCTACAGGTGCTAGTGTACTCAACACGTCCTAATAAGAAATTAATAATATTTGCACTTGGTCTCTATGTTTCTGATTCTGTTTAGACATAAGAATAACAGTTGCCAATGGAAAAATATTTGGTTTTGGAAGAGCCTGCAGGTTGTCAGACAGTGTACTTTCTGGATCTTCTAGAAGGGTCCTTTGAATGTTAATCAACTTTATATGATAGAAATACATTCTGTGTTCATGCCTGTTACTACTTTAGAGATTACTTGATTAATTAATTAAGAAGGAACAGCTATTATTACTTTGGAAAGAAACACTATATATGGCTATCTTGTAGATTCACTCCAAAGGTGTCAATGTTGAGCTGGTGGAGAAGCTTCTTTTGGATCTTGAAAGGAAGTTTGGAGGTAAACAGCTGCTATTTTGGAACTCAATTGTTTATGTTTTGAAAGTTTGGAGGTCTACATATGGATGCTTTAGTTATGAAGCTACGTCATAGAGTTACTTAAAATCATACATAGAATTATTGCAATTAGAATTGGATTGTCTTGTGATATTGGCTAATTGGATATAAAATGTTTTTTTTTTTTTTTTGTCATTGTAAGCTGAAGCAATTCCAGTGGAGTCGTCCACCGTATGGGAAACACAAAACAAAACCTTTGAAGCTTGGATTTGTTCTCTTGTGCACTCGCTGGTTGGCTACAGCAATGATGTCATTTTGAGGTGATAGTTTAACTTCTCTGACTGCATGGCTTCCAGAATTTGTCAATTTCATGTTGATATCAGTTATGTTTATTATTTGTTAGGTTATGTCAAGATATTATATTGGTTAAATCTGAAGTTGCGGAGCTTCTGCTGCCTAGTGTTATTGTTGATCTAGCTGTAAGGAAGAGTACAGATATTGACTTTCACAAGTTAATATCTTTGCAGGTAAAATTCTATGGATCATCTGGGAAAAGTTCAATTTTCTCATTGAATTTTATTTTACATTTTGTTGTTTTTTTTTTTTTGAAAATGATTTTACATTTTGTGAATGTGTTCTAATTTCTAGATTTGAGGGTATCTGATTACTCAGTCAACCTCTTTTTTTAATCTGCCATTTGCTTTTGGGAGTGTAAGAAAGAATTGATTTTGCATGTTTGATGATTCTGGAGCTAGCTTTGTAAAGTAATTCACATTCCTAGCATTTGGAAAAGATACAAAGGGAAAGCATTATAGTTGAGTTTAAACCATACTGTTGGCATGCTATAAAAATAGCTGTTTGATTCACTTGGTGCCATAACAACATCAATAGAAGTGCTAATATGAACAATGGTGGGGAATGCTGTTTGCCTGTATGTGCGTTTTAGGTGATTGTAAAACAAAGTTGTGTTATGACAAAGTTCAAGTTGGAGTATTATTGGCCTAACCTACATGTATTCTCGGATGATCTCGTGACCTTTCCCACTTGGGTTACCTATTATTCATCCTTTTCACTTTAAATGTGCTCTATTTTCCTTTAAATGCATGAAAAATAATTTGTTCCCATTTAAAACAAAATGTCAAATATAGCATATCAGAATAACAGTAAAAGAAGTGTAAAAGTTAGTTTTATATATTAGTAAAGTCTTTTATACAGTTTTTGCTCTATTCTTCATGCTGTTGTGCATGCAACTGATTTACTGTGTAATTATTTCATTAATGTGCAGGTGCAGAAGCATGTGTTGACAGAATCTAATCAGTTGATAAAATCCATTCAAGTTTTCTTGAATGCACTTAACAAACTTCGGTTATGCTATGTCATGGAAAGATCCTCCATTGTACGATCAAAACGAGAAAGTCTTAAGGCAAGTGCACAAAATGTTTCTCAATTTTTTGTTCCTAGTGCATTGTAAAATAAGCTGTAGCTCAGTTCATATGTTTTTTTTTTCTCCTGAGAATGTAATAGCAGAATGATTGATTTCCGCTTGATGCCCATGCAACATATTTATTTTCAAGTTCTGCTCATGATTACTCCTACTTAACTGTGGTGATCAAATGTGAGAGAAAAATGAATAGGAATTATGCTGAGGCACGGCTGTTCAGTTGCAAAGTATAACACAGATGTCCGGCAGCTGGGAAAATATGCACATACAAAATTATTGATTAAATTTTTACCTTTTTGAGAATGTAATAAGAATATGATGATTTACAACTACTGCAATATTATGGCAACAGAATACTAAGCCTTCTAGTTATGGCTCAAAATCGCGTTCAACTGCAAAGGCCAGAGATTCAATAACTGCATCCAGTTCAATAGCAATGTCAACATCTTTGTGGGACAAGGTCTGGTTTGTTGGATATGCTTATTAATGGCTGCAATTTTACGTTACTTGTGTTCTTTTGAATCATGTCATAGAATGACTCCTAGTAGTTTGTTTCTTTTAAATTGTGGAAAAAGAGAAACATCTAAAAAAAAAAATTGTGGAAAAAGGGAAGCTTTTTTTTTTTGGTCTAATCTAGATTCAGGGACAACAGGACTTATATTTTAAAAAAAAAGCTTAACCATTGTGGAAGAATGGATTTTAGAACTGTAGGATTGTAGTATAATAAGACCAGAAAGGGAGATTTCTGATGCAGTATTTTTTTTTTTTATTAATTATGAAACGTTTTGTGAATTTCTTATTATTAATTTCTGATAAGAGTTTCTGCAGGTTTATTGGCTTGCCATTGATTACCTTCTTGTTGCTAAGTCAGCAATAGTGAGTTCTTCTTTTCTTTTTCTTTTTTTTTTCTGTTTTTAATTTCGGTTGCAATTTTTTTTTTCTTGTAGTTTTCATGCACATCACATTCATTAGATCTTCTCTCACATTCTTTTATATGCTTTGCAGATATGTGGCTCATGCTTTACCTCTATGATGTATGTTGAATACTGGTGTGAAGAAAATTTCAATTGCCTTACCTTAGGGAACCCGGATTTTACCCATCTTGAGGTGGTAAGTTATTATGTGCCATATCTCCTATAATATGTCAACCGAGGATATAATGATTTACCTATGTGAGTTATGATCTTTTAATGATTTAATTTATGTGCTTGTCCCTTTACTTACCCATGATTTTACTGCAATTACTTGTTCATTATGGATCTATATGAGCTGCCACTCATTGCAACTAAATACTAAGTTCATTGGTAGCAGTAGCACTGCATTCTTGGATTCATAAAAAAATAATTATCGTGACCCTATTTATTTTCGTATTGTCTTTCTCATTAGTTGCCAGATCACATTGAAGTACTTGTCTCAGCTGTCACTCAAATCAATGAACCAGACAGCTTATATGGGATTATACAGTCACACAAGGTTTGTTGTAATTTAGTACTTGTTTGAGCTTATGTCCTTGGTGTTTGTTGGCGTTACTAAATTTCATTATGCATACAGTGCTTATGTTTTTCTGGATGTGCTGTGTGTATTAGAGATAAAGAGCAGAAGGCCAGTAGTGTAATTTAATTAATTTTCCAGACATTTTCTTAGATTGGCAGCACCATTTTTATGGGAGAAAGCAAGAGAAAGGAACACAAAATGTCAACCTTTTACTGTAGGCTATTGTTGATATATCTTTATAGACTAGCCAAAAGATACGTGCGTGCACATATTGCTCTTAGAAAGAGAGGAAAGAGAGTCCAGGATGAAAAAGATTGTTAGATTCTTTTGAAAAGATTTTTGCTGAAACTTGGTAATAAGTAAAAGAAGTAGATGGGGCAAAAGCTAGTCATGCACCATAATTATGAACATTCTAGCATATGCATTGGCATGTGTGCTGTTTGATCTTGACTTTTGCATTTTCACCATTTAAATTTCTAGTTGAGCTCTATTATCGGTGAAATCTTTATAAGGGTTATGAAATATGTTGAAATTTGGTAGCTAGAGCCATGTGCCAAACCTAGCTATTTGAATTCCAATACCAGGTTTCATTCTTTGATTCAATTTTCAATTGCTAAAAGGCCAAATTTAGTTGTACAGTCATAAACAAGTGGCCCTGATTAATCTGTAGAGTACATTGAAATTCAGACTGAAAGATGCATGCCATATTTTGTGTCTGTAGTTTTCTGCCAGATGAATTCTTTGCATTATTGTCTTGACTTTTGGTTGGCATTGATAAAACAGTTGACATCTCAAGTTGTTACCTTTGAGCATGAGGGGAACTGGAGCAAAGCTCTAGAATACTACGACTTGCAAGTCCGTTCAAATACAATGTTGCAAATGAATGGCCGATCTAGAACTTCATTTGCAGAGGATAATCAACCAGCAACCAATCTAATCCTCTCTGCATCAAAAGATGAGATCAAACGTAGAAAACCTTACAAAGGTCTGATTAGATCTCTTCAACGGATTGGCTGCACACATGTGTTGGATTTGTATTGCCAGGGACTCACTTCTCAGAAGGGGCAGTTTCAGAATGATTTGGAGTTCACGGAATTGCAGGTTTGTTTTTTTCCCCTAGTGTGAGCTGCTATAGTCCATAAGTCCTATTTCTATACAAATTATGGCACTCAGGCTATAATTAATTACAGATGTAATAATCTCTTTTCTTGCTGTGATTTTAGGCTTTCTCGTTTAATATTTGGACCTATATTTGCAGTTTGAGGCTGCTTGGCGTACAGGAAACTGGGATTTCTCCTTGCTTGTCCATGGAGGCAATTCTTCGTTGCATCAAAATGTTAAAATTGATCATTTCAATGAAAATTTGCACAGGTAATTGAACATAATATAAAAATTTATCTGCTGTCAGTTGGAGTATCTTTCCTTATATCCCGTTGCTTTTTTTTCCTCTCCACCCCCTTGAATATGGTCAACGGTAAGCAGTTACTCCTTTGAAAAGTGTTCATATAAATTCCTGATGAAATACAAGGGATAAGTTTTTGAGTACTTCTGATGTATTCTTCCTTATCTAACAATATCTTAATGGTGTAAAACATGAGGTTTCTCTTTTGAATAAAAGTTTGGTGCATCCTAGTCAACATCTTTGACAGAAACCAAGTTGATTTCCAGAAATAGAGAAGGAAATGGGGTTCTTTTTTTTTTTTTAAATTACTATGAATTGGCTAGAATTTCAAATGTGGAATTATACTGTTTTCATAAATATAATTTAGGGAAGATATCAATTTCAACATCAATTATACTTGATCTTAAATCAATGCATTTATGTCAGCTCTCAAAATGCTGAAGATAAGTGAACTACTCTAGATCTTATAGGCCTTTTAAGTGTACTGGCGTTTTTTAACGTGAGTTGCACATGTGTACTCATTTAGACACTCGTTATTTAATTATATATTGGTTTAAATTTTTATTTAATTACATTTATTACTAATATACAAAATTAATTATTGAGAAATATTGAAAAAATTAGTTTAAATTAATTATAGTTATAATAAAATAGTATCTTTGTTGAAATATGATTTGAATTTGATTAATTAATAATTAAATTAATATTTTTTATTGCAGTTTAATTAATTGATAATTAAATAGTATTCCTTATTAGAATATGATTTGAATATAATTGATTAATTATAAATAATTATATAGTATTCCTTATTGGAATATGATTTGAATTTAATTAATTAATATTTAAAATAGTATTGCTTATTAGAACTAGATTGAAATTTCATTAATTAATAATTAAAATATTATTTATTATTAGAATTGGATTTGAATTTTATTAATTACTAAATAAAATAGTATTCCTTAATAGAATATGATTTGAATATAATTGGTTAATTATGAATAATTATATAGTATTCCTTATCAAAATATAATTTGAATTTAATTAATTAATAATTAAAATAGTATTCCTTATTAGAATTGGATTTGAATTACATTAATTAATAACTAAAATAGTATTTCTTATTACAATATAATTTGAATATAATTAATTAATTATCATAAATAATTATATAGAGACGACTTTATAGGGGCATTTTGAGCGAAGTCAAATGTAAATCCCCCCAAAAAAAAAAAAAAAAAAAAGATCTCACATTTATATATACTATAGATAGATAGATTATTTTTACTTATACTGGTTGACAATTGGCTAGAATTTCAAATGTGGAATTATATTGGATTCATAAACATAATTTAGGGAAGATATCAATTTCAACCACATCAATTATGCTTGATCTTAAATCAACATAGTGATGTTAGCTCTCAAAATGCCAGGAGATAATGAAAATCCAAGTGAAATACTGTAGATCTTACAGGTCTGTAAGCGTATAATATTGTAATACTTTTTTCACAATTGCACATTCCTAAACAAATTTGTAGTTTACTGTATGTTGAAAAGTGTAATGGGAAAAAGGTCTTGAGATTAGACATTAAACTAAAGTTGGGCGAGTATACTACTAAACGTTTTCACAGATGGAGGATATTGGTTTTCAGCGTGAAAATTGTCTTAAATATTGGTTTTCAGTGTGAAATTGCCTTACTTTTATTCTTTCAATTACTAGATATGCTATCCATTTTTTTTGGTTTATTATCTTGAAGGGAGATGGGAATGTCAGGGGGATTATTATGTGTTTATAGGCTTTTAAATCTGATTCTATATGCATTTGCTTGAGAATGTCTCTTTTGACACATTCCAGCTGTTTGAGGGCATTGCAAGAGGGAGATTTGGATGAATTTAACAGAAAACTGAAAGGTTCAAAGCAAGTAAGTTTATTTATTTATTTTGTATTTTATGCACTGGCTGCTACATTTAACTGAATCTCGTGATGATTTATTTATATTAGGAGCTTGTGGGGTCTGTATCTTTCGCAAGCAAAGAGAGCACTGAATTCATCTATTCAACTGTAGTTAAACTTCAGGTACTTGAGATCTCGAATTATGAATTGCTTCTTAATTGGTATTCATACCTCAAACAATGAATAGGTGATGAAGGATGCGCCTGCTCTTATATTGTTGTGCTCTATTTTTATCTGAACTTAATATATAGCTTATTGTTTTTTAATAACTTCAACTATGCTATAATTGGGCACTGCTTCCTGCTGTTATTCTGATATACTTGTCCTGTTCAAGGTTTGGTATTTCCAGTCAATCTTAGTGCGTATTTAACATCTGGAAGTTGAATATTTCTTTAAAGAATGTAGGAGAGATTTGGGGACTGGGTGGGAGTACCATCGTGTGCACTTAGATACTTGAGTATGCTATTAGAAACTAATTTGTGGGATATTCTCGTGTAGATTCTTTATCATCTTGGCATGGCCTGGCCTATACGATGGACATCATCTTCATCTGAACCAGTGAATGAATTTTTTCACAAGAAGCATCGAAGATTTTCAGAACCTTTATTTCCCACCATGGAACAGGTATTCATCTAATGACTAGCAATAATCTTCTTGTTTTCCGATATGTGCAATTCACGAGAAATTCCCATGTAAGGTTTATCAATATGCTAGGGATGGAAAACATTAGTTTACTGTGATTACTAGTACAGGGGATAGTAGTTCATTGGCAGAAAAAACTTTCCTTTAGTTATTCTCAACATTGTCACCAGGTCCTTACCTGGACTCACAGTAATAAATGGTAAGAGAAGCTTTTCTGGAAACAAAACAGCAAGAACCTTACCAGAAAACAGAAGAGTACCAGGTTTAGGGCTCTGATGATACCATGATAGAAATAGAGGAGAAAACCTTCTGTTGTTTATATATTCGTAGAATTCATACACATTTTATACAAGTATTGCACAGTCAAGACAGGAAAGTAGTGTCCCTATTAAAAAAAAAAAACTCTAGAATCAATACAGAATCAATCTAATTTAATCTAACATTTACTTTTCACACACTTACCAATGCTACTAGCTCATAAGGGTTGTCTTGGTTTAAAGCTTTTGCAATCCTGAGGATAAAAAATCCATACCAAAAGTCTGTTGTTGCTGTTTCTATGCATGTTGGAGAGTTTATTGAACTTCTCCTCCTTGTTATATCGCAGGCTTCTATGAATGCAAGACGATATTTGCTGGAACTTTAAAGTTGTTTTTCCTCATAGTCTCAATTTTTATACTGGAATAAAGCGTAGTTTAATCTACATTTCTTAGTGCTAGCACTATCCTATTGCTCGTTGAGGAAAATATTTTGCTGTTATATTTTCATGAAGAGGTCATTTCATGTTCATTTAAACGCATTTACAAGTTAGCATGTTGTGGGATAACTGAGATCATTCTGGCTGTCTGATCTGAGATTTTGAATTTCTAAGCAGTTATCTTGGTTAAATATGGATTGGAACAAGATTTTAGAGCAAACACAACTTCATATGAATCTGTTAGAACCTTTCATAGCATTCAGACGAGTTCTACTTCAAATCATGGCTTGTAACGAATGCTTGGTGCAACATCTTTTGCAATCTACATCCACTCTCCGCAAGGTAACCAAGTAATCCTCAATATCCTCAAATATTTGTTTGCTACAGTTCTAATTTTTGTTGGATCCTTCATGGACAGGGTTCTAGGTTTTCTCAAGCTGCTGCTACTTTGCATGAGTTTAAGTTTCTTTGTGCTGGCATGGGGGAACAGAATACACATTTGTATTGGCTTGGAAGGGTACAGACTCTTCATTTTGTTTTTCCTTTCATGTTAGGAGCTTTTGATGTGATTCTTTATCACAAAGGTGCAGCTAAGATGGTCTTTTTTCCTTTTAAGAAAGGAGAAATTTGGAAATTTTTTTGGTGGCAGAACTTTAGGAGCAGAAAAAGAAAATCAGATAGAAATTAAGATATGCAGATTTAGCAGGTTGTGGCAGTTTTAATGACATAAGAAAGAAGATGTTGAAGAAGAAGAATTCATGCCCAATTAGGCTTTGATACCATGTGAAATATTTAGAAATAATATGAAATTGAGAAAAGGACAAATAGAGGGACTAGAACCAGAATACAAATAATATAGTAAAGGATTAATTTGTGAACCATTACCTTTCATAACAATAAGAGTATGCATCCTGCTTTTATACTAGGATATGTTAGTTGATTAATTCATAAATAACACCTAGAATTAAACCCTAATCACTTTGAAATTGCAAAATACCCTAATAAATAATGTTATAAGTCAATGATAACAAAATTATTGAATCATGACAGTTAAGGCAGAAAATCTCATCAATTCCAATATATGGCTTATTCTTTCTATATTGCATGCTTGACCCATATCTTTTTAATGGTTTACTCATGCTATAGAAGAGCATTACACTTAGTAGTATAGCTCAGCAAAAAATGTCTTCTTTATTGTCAATATGTTCATATTGCTTCCAGTAATTGTAGCTCTTTGGAGATTGGTGAACATCTTTGATGCACTCGCTAGTAATAAAACACATGAAATATTCTTAGCCGGCTAATTGTAAAGAGACTGGACAGTAGAACAAATGATTACTATGGACTATCCTACATTCAGCTATGTACATTGCTGCTTGAATATCACAGAATATGTTGAAACAGAACGCAATAAAAGTAGACACAAATAGGTTACCTATTCTTAACGGTCAAACTAAATCTTTCTAAGGTGAAAGAATTTCGCATCAAACCTATTCAAGTAGAATTTGAACTTTCAAGCAGTTAATAGCTGACTACTTTTTGATTATTGAGGATTAAGCTACTGAGGAACAATGGGATATGACAAACATTTTTCTCTCGTATCTGAAACTTGCTTGCATTGATATTGGCATGCAGCTGTCAGCCTTTATGCAAAAAAAGTTATTTGAACCAAATTATTGTCTGCATCTTGAATAATAGAATCCTGGATAGTATACAGTTTTATTATCATTGCGCAGATAATAATGTAATGGTTTTCCTACAATCCTGAAACTGATTGTGGGATATTGGTATACTATCATTTAATCAATTAAATGTTTGAAAATTTTCTTCTTTTTCAAGAAGTTGATACGGAAACCTATTATTAGTTTATATATTTTGTAGACCAAATAAGGCCCTAATATCATATTTATTTCTTAATGGCTAAATGAATCGGTGTGTATATATTCAAAATTTGTTCTATGGCATTTATATAATGAAAACTATAAATTCAAAACATTACATAATACATACAATTTATTGTGGCAGCAAAACTGAACCTTTTGCTGCCATAATAGGTTTTGCTATCTGTAAGGTGCTAGTCATCTCATTTATATATACTCCTTTTTTTTTTAAAGGATGCAAACATATTTACTATTGTAATAATGGCAGCTTGAAGAGGCCAAGTTATTGCGTGCAGAAGGTCAGCATGAGATGGCTATTAATCTTGCAAAATATGTATCGGAAAATTGTCGTTCAAATGGAGCATCTTCAGATGTGTATCGCTTAGTAGGGAAGTGGCTGGCAGAAAGTAGATCTAGCAAGTTGTCTCTCACTTGAGTAAATTACTCCTGCTTTCCATATTTGCATATTATGCATGCTGATGTCTGCCATCATATTGTATGACTACAGCTCGAGGACTATTCTAGAGAAGTATCTGAAACCTGCAGTTTCACTGGCTGAGGATCTGAAGACTACTCACAAAAAAGCGGTAGAAAGACAAAGTCAAATTCATTTTAATCTTGCACACTATGCAGATGGTCTATTTAGGTCCTATGAGGAAAGACTAACCTCTGGTGAATGGCAAGCTGCAATGCGTTTAAGGAAACACAAGGTATCACGCTTAGAGATCACACTCGTTCATATGCACACAAAGACATAGAAAAATGAAGAAGAAATATCATATTTGTTGTTTCATATGTATGTCATAGACATTGGAGCTGGAGGCACTTCTTAGGCGATTCAAAAGCTCTGCAAAGGTAACTAGAATCTTGTATCCAACTGCTAGTCCTCTTTGAGTTTGCTGTTTCATTTTGATAAAACTTGTGATTTGATGTTTGTAGGGAGACAAGACTGATTATTCTGTAAAAATACAAGAGTTGAAAAAACAGCTTACAATGGATAAGGAAGAGGCTGAAAAATTGCAGGTATCTGTGCTGTTTTCTCAATTTCAGAGGCTGCTAGGTATGAAGAGACCGTCTGCGTTTTTGACTTATTCTGGAGACTGTTATTAGACTTCATGAAAATAATGATCACCATAGATGCACCTTGCTTGAATAATTGACCATTGTAGCTGGAGAACTCATATGAACTAAGATTTTTTCTGTGTTTGTTGAAATGCAGATAGGAGTTTTTATTGAGATTCAGATTCTAATTAACAGTGAAGCACAACATATTATGTAATAGAATCAAGTTATTGTTTTGATGAAATTTATTAATCTTTCAGGATGACCGGGACAATTTTCTCAATCTAGCATTAGAGGGATACAAGCGTTGCCTCATCATAGGTGAAAAATATGATGTAAGAGTGGTATGTATTAGTACCTCAGTCCTCTATTCAACTGAAAAATAGAAACAATGCTATGAGCTGTCAGCTGATTTGTGATGATTGTTTGGTTATGAATAATGGTCACTATTCATTCAATCGAATAGTGACTTTTCCGTCATGTTTCAATAGGAACAATTCTTCTTAGTCTAAATATTAGCTAGTGAACTTCCATGACATATATTGCATGTGAACCTCCTTACTAAGGAAGAAGTTTCCTTATTTATAGGTTTCAAAACCCTATGACAGTTGAAATTGGATGCTTTTCAGGTGTTTCGGCTTGTTTCCTTATGGTTCAGTCTTTCTTCTAGACAGAATGTCATAAATAACATGCTTCACACTGTCAATGAGGTAATATTTACCGTCTCAACCAGAGCTCTACTTGGTGTAAATGTTTGAATTTCATTTTACAGAATTTTTGTAATACACCAGCAAATTCTTTTATTTTGGATATGGGTCATTGATCTGTTTCTTAATATATTCTAGGTTCAATCATATAAGTTTGTCCCCTTAGTTTATCAAATTGCTTCAAGAATGGGGAGCTTGAAGGATAGCTTAGGACCTCATAACTTTCAGGTTTTTGACAATTCTATCCATAGATTTTGCTTAGCCTCATGAAAGTTTGTGTTTCTGAATCTGTATTTTCAATCATGCAGTTTGCTTTAGTTTCCCTTGTGAAGAAAATGGCCATAGATCATCCTTACCACACAATTTTTCAGGTAAGTGTAATATTTCTGACTAGGAATAAATCTTTTGCCAATAAGTTCCTATTTTTCCATGGCGAAGTTTGAAGTAAGAACCTTCCGTATGAAGTGGAACAGAGACCAGAAATCTGATCTTTCCATGTCATACATGAAGATTCAATGAATGAATCTGGTTAATTTTAATGTACTTGATTGAACCTTATACCTAACTTATTTTATTATTTGTTATTGCACATCTTACTTTCCTCTCTTTTGTTGGTAGCTACTTGCTTTAGCAAATGGTGACCGTATCAAGGACAAACAGCGGAGTCGAAACTCATTTGTTGTGGATATGGATAAAATACTTTCGGCAAGAACTCTTCTAGATGAGCTGTCATCATATCATGGAGCAGTTATTGGTCAAGTATAACCAGCTGTTCTTTTCATTTTCCCTCTTTCAGAAGTTGTTTATTGTGTCAACTCGTATGATGCACATTTTTTTAACCTTGTAGATGAGACAAATGGTTGAGATCTATATAAAGCTTGCGGAGCTTGAAACAAGAAGGGAGGTTTGTCTTAACATTTTAAAGATACAATTATATTTAGTCCTTGCAGTTTGATTTTACCATTAAGATCCATTGGAATGTTTAATTTTTCTGAGAGGGTTAAATAAAGGAGATGGAAACTTCTAACTTCATACAAGTACGTAATCTGCATGGCTTGCAGGATGCAAACAAAAGGGTGGCACTACCAAGAGATATCCGCAGCGTTCGACAGTTAGAACTGGTAAGTTCATCAGCATGGCAGCATCTATTCATTATTTCTCTTGAAAGCTATTATTTTGTCAGCCAACTATATATATATCAACCCATCCCATTGATTTTTTTTTGTAAGATACTACTTTTAGTAGATTTTGCTTCATTTATCATATTTATACTTTAGTTCAGTTTTAATTTAGGTTTCTGAAAAATGAAAATTCAATAAACAATAAAATAAGGAAAACAAGGAGTTTTATGTTAAGTTACCGAGGGCCTCGTTTTAAAAAAAAAAACACCGTCTATGGGCTTTACCGGGACTAACTAGTAAAAGGCCTAGAGCCGGGAGCGATCTTAGAAATCAATCACACTGGTAAAAAAACTCAATGCTGTAGAAGAAAAGCAAGAATTGTTGTTTCATTATGGTCTTACAGAACGACAATTGCTTAAATAAGTTCGCGCGCGCGCCTGTATATATATAACTGTTTGTTCTTGGTTGTTTAAGTTCTTGTCACTATACTATTTTCTCATTGAGATTGTATTCTGGCCTTCAGGTACCTGTCGTGACAGCTAGTTTCCCAGTTGATCGTAATTGTAATTATCCTGATGGTTCTTTTCCATACTTCAGAGGATTAACAGATTCGTTTATGTGCGTCCTCATGATGCTAAATCACTTCATATTGCCCTTATTTTCTATTTTTGCTTCGTTGTTATTAGTGCTGTTATTTTTTATGTATATGTGCACAATGCAGGGTAATGAATGGTATTAATGCCCCCAAAGTGGTTGATTGCATTGGTTCTGATGGTAAAAAATATCGACAACTTGCTAAATCTGGGAATGATGACCTTAGACAAGATGCTGTGAGTACTAAAATATCCTCATTTTGATTTACATCTTGGGATCTATTGGTAAAGTTTCTGTGAAAGCTGACTTATCCTGGAGGCAAAAGGCTAAATGATTTGCTTCAACCATCCTTTTTTTAATACGAGTGAATTTACTACTGACATCTGCCTTCTAAGCACGCATTGACATTTGATATATCCTCTTTTTCTGATTTTGATTTCCAATTCTTATTTCTTAGTGGACTGCTTCATATTTTAAGGTTATTTACAACTGCTTGATACCTGTGATTCTGCCAGGCAATCAATCCTACTATGAGATAGAATTTAGAGAGGATGAAAGAAAGAAATGATTTGTATAGTTAGACAAACTTGTTTGATTTTAGTTGCTCAAGGTGAACTAGATATCTTTGTTGAAACCTTGAGAGGATATTAGTGGTTTGACAAGTGCATGCTTTTTCCTGCTTTGATGGGATTAGTTAATATCATATTAAATGCATTTTACATCTGTGATGAGTCTTATGAATATCTTGCAGGTTATGGAGCAATTTTTTGGTCTTGTTAACACTTTTTTACAGAATAATCGAGATACATTGAAGAGGAGATTAGGTGTGCGTACATACAAGGTATCTTCTTAATATATAGTTGATGCAATTAAAGGTGGAGCCAGACATGTCATACTGTGTATTTTTTATCATTCCCTTAACTTTGTTGCCTCCTCATTTGATGTATGTTTAATCATACTCAATTTTTATGCTAGTTTTGCCCCTTTATAAATCCTATTGCCCCTAGATGTAATGTTGGTTTTGAATTGTACTTTTATAGAAAAAAAAGAATGGGATCATCAGGTACCATATACTTCTTTCAGCCTTTTTTTTCCTCCCTCCCCCTTCCGATTCTTCTTTCATTTTTTTTTATTTGCCACAAAAAGCTTGCCTAGCTATGGACCTCATGCATGCATTAGTTCTCTACATTAGCTGAAGTTAACTTTTGCAGCCTGATTTAACTCAGTTACCAGGCGACATTTATGGTAAATTGTACTATTTTCCAGATGAATATAATAGCTAATGGCTTCTTCAGAATTCACTTTAATCATCTTGATTTTTTAATTGCTTTCTGTGATAATAATAAATGTCTCACCGTTGTGATAATAATAAATGTCGCACTGTCTTGTCCATTCTCTCTTCTACATTAGTAACTGTTTTATGCTTATTTAGTATGGCATATGTAACATGTTCATTTTTATTAATGAAATAGGTTATCCCTTTTACTCCAAGCGCTGGTGTGCTTGAATGGGTTGATGGCACTCTTCCCCTTGGAGCATATCTTATAGGAAGGTCAGTTGGGCCATATTGTGTTAGGTTATAACTGCTGTTTTTATAACATGGATGAGTAATGTTACACTGTTTCATACGTCAATTTTTCAGTGCGAGAAATGGTGGTGCCCATGGTCGCTATGGAATTGGAGACTGGTCATTTCTCAAATGCAGAGAGTATATGTCAAATGTGAGTATTTTCTGTGATTTTCCAAAATTATATCCCCATCTCCAATCACTCTTGAATTCAACGTTCAAGTTACTTATGGGAACATTATGCAAACAATTAGAACCAAAAAAAAAAAGTAATCACAAAAGCATCTAAGGTTTATGCAAATTTTAGTTTCAGCAAATAAAATGAAATGCCCATTTTTCTAAATCAGAACTTATTATTATTTAAATGAATTTAGAAGGTAAGAGAAATTTAAAATGCGTTGCATACTTCTTATTACAAAGCTGTGGTTTGCGAACTTTTGATAAATTTCTCATTTGTCAATGTGACTCAACAGGAAAAAGACAAGCGTAAAGCATTTCAACAAGTTTGTGAGAAGTTCAGGTTCGTCCTTATTTTTTAATATGCACTTACATTCCAAATACTTAAGCTAATCACTCAATTGACACAATACAGGCCTGTCATGCATCACTTTTTTCTGGAGCGGTTCTTGCAACCAGCTGACTGGTTTGAGAAGAGACTTGCATACACACGCAGCGTTGCTGCTAGTTCAATGGTAAGAGTGTTCTACCTTTCTTTGGCATTATTCCTAAGATCATATCTTGTTTTGAAAGAAAGTTTTTTTTTTTCTTTTCGTCTCCCACATGCTTTCTTCCAACCTTTTTTCTCAATTTGGATCTCCCCATCCTCCAAGACAGACTTTAGTTGAAAAAGAAGTTTTTTTTTTTCCCGCATTCTACTCTCAAGAAATTGACTCTCAAGGATATTGCACATGATATGCAACGTTGTTTTCTTAATACAAACAGTTACAGTGCATTTCGTGCATGCTTTAAGGCTGAAGGGTTTAGAGATAGATAGAGTTCACTACTTTTTATCCTTTCTCCACCTATATAAAGATAAGTTATTAATTAAACAATAATTTTCTTTTTATTTTTTAGAAAAAAATTATTTCTTTCATGCTAGTATTTTGTTTTACTACTATTTTTATTTGACTAGTTCTAACCTTTCGAATAATATTATGTGAAGTATTTTGGAAAATTTCAGGGCAATTAATAATACAAAATTCAAATTCATTAGAGAGATTACATGTGTTAATTGAGAGAATTTCTGATTTTTATTATTGATAATCACCTAGGTATATATACAGAGTACTAGGTACAGTAATGGAAACAAATCCTATACAAGAATAGAAACAAATCCTACATTTATTCCCCTAGATTTCTCCTATCATTTAGCGAATTACTACTGTACACATGATTCTGTAACAACATGGATTAATATATTTACGTGGAAGAGCATAATGTCCAGCCATTTTTTACTGAACTTGGAGCGGTTTATAAATTTTGATTTAATTTCAGGTGGGTTATATTGTTGGCCTTGGAGACAGACATGCAATGAATATCTTAATTGATCAAACCACTGCAGAAGTTGTTCACATAGATCTTGGTGTTGCTTTTGAACAAGGCTTGATGCTCAATACACCGGAACGGGTTTGTTTCAGTCCTGGCATATCCTTTGCCTTTTAACCTTGTTAGTTTGTTGATATTATTTTATGTCTACCGTTGATGTCTGCTTTGGACCAACTTGGCAGGTTCCATTTAGACTGACAAGAGACATAATTGATGGCATGGGGGTGACTGGAGTGGAAGGGGTTTTCAGAAGATGTTGCGAGGAAACTCTTGCTGTTATGCGAGCAAATAAAGAAGCATTACTGACCATTGTCGAAGTACAGTTTCAATGCTGAAGAACCTTTCAACTGAATTCTGCATGGGTGTGTTTGTTTTTGTATTGACGGTAATAATTTGGTATTTTGTGTAGGTATTTATCCACGATCCCTTGTATAAATGGGCATTATCCCCTCTGAAAGCATTGCAACGCCAGAAGGTATCTCTGCTTTTTTTCCTTTTCTGTCTAAAATTATTTTTCTGTTGAGTCAAATGGGGCAATAATATATGCTTCTAGTTCTCGGTACTATTCACTTTAGTTGCATTTTCTTCAATTTTAGTAGTCATACGATGAGTACTGCTCATGCTCTCTTTTGCTTGCTGTCTATCAATCACTGATAGGATATCGATGATGATGTGGATGCAAGTTTGGAAGACTCGCAAGATGAATATGAGGGGAACAAAGATGCTGCGCGTGCACTTATGCGTGTCAAACAAAAACTTGATGGATACGAAGAAGGTGAATTAAGAAGTATAAATGGACAGGTAGCCCCTGATTTTTCCTTTTACTTAAATCTGTTTACGTCTTTTAGTCATTGTGATTCCAATGTAATACAAATGGTTTGGTTATGTAGGTTCAACAGCTTATACAAGATGCTATTGATCCAGAGCGATTGTGTCAAATGTTTCCTGGATGGGCAGCTTGGATGTAAATATGATTCTTTCCCCAATTCACCAGTTATTCTGTACAGTTCAGGTGATGGTTTCATTTCGTTATATATATCGGAGGCTGTCAATAGAATGGTGAATACCCGTAAACTAATAGGGTGCAAGAAAAATTTTCAATTCATATTCAATATCTTATAGCAGGGTAGAGACGACAGGCAGAGGCATGAAAGAATATTGTAATAGAAAAGAGTAAATGTATAGGTAAGAGGTCCAAATGTGGAGTTTCCTTATGTAAATATTTTAATTTAATTTTGTAGAAATAATTAGACAAGTTTGTGAAAAATTGAATGTAGTAATAAATGAAACAATTGATGAGTAGGCAATCCATTGCTGGAACTGAATTTTAGTCAATCTATTAGAATGCAGAATACAGGGGGTCTTTTAAAAGCTAGCAGCTACTAGTTTTACAAATTCATTAAAGTCAATAACTCCATCTCCATTATCATCGTAAGCTGTAATCATCTTTCTACACTTTTCTTCAGTAGCTTCTACACAACACAGTTTACAAACAACTTTCCTCAATTCATTTGAATCTATAAACCCATCATTATTTTCATCAAATATAGAGAACGCTTCTTTAATTTCTTCAAGACTTGGCTCCTCTTCCTCAAACAGAGCAATGATGTCATTTGAGCTCAACCCATCTTTTATCTTATCACCATTTGGGTCATAGCAAGTTCCTATTTCCTCCATCACCATTGTCACCTCACCTATACTTATTAGTTCCTTGTCAAAATCACAATTTAAATTCTCATTAAGGTTTCTTGAATTTCTGCCAGTGAAACGTTTGGACTTACAGCTTTCAGACGCGACCCTCCTTAAGTAAGAAACCACATTCAAGAAGCAATTAGAAAGTTGGCAAAAAGTCGAGTATAAGTTTTTTAGGGTGATTATACAATTGAGTAAAAACAACAAAAGAACAATAAGTGGAACAGACTCTTCTCCTTTTGATACATTTTTCTTCTTGGTGTATTCCATTTTCTTTTCTGCTCTCTTTTTCTTCCTGTCTATGGTGAAATATAAATGGATAAGACTGAGGAAAAGAAACGATTTGATATTTGGTGGGTGCAGTTTAATAGCTTGTGTTGGTTGCAATATATAATATGGAAATGTAACCTATACGTGAAGTGGAAACTGTGAAGAAAAATCATACAATGTGAGAAGAAGAAGAGGACAAGAAAAGTCATGGTTTCATACTTCGTTTTATTCATTGTCTTTTTCAGAGTTTTATGGTACATTCCATATGAGCAAGTCTTACACTATTTAATTCTCTTTGAAATATATATATATATATATATATATATATATATATATAAACTTTATGTTCCGTGAGATTTGAGAGATGTAACCTTTCGCTTCATTCATTGTTACTAACTTCCGTTTTAAGCAGATTTTTATTTTAATTTAGTGAGCTAATCAGTCTCCTATACATTTCCTTATAATATACTATTATGTATGAAGACTTAAAAGGAGGACTTTATTCGAGAATTTGGCAGTATAATTGCGGAAATTGAATGGTGATAGGCTTTGTGGCAGCACCGTGACGCAATGTAATTACGTGAAACATGTTCGTGTCCTTGGTCTTCCCTTCGTCAACCATGTTTGGCTTTGTTTAATTCATTTTTATACATTTTTTGAAGAGTAGATTCTCCACAAAGTAAATTAAATTTTCTGGAAAGTTAGTTCATAGAAATTAGATTATCAACATGATTCATATTTTAATCTATGATAAGTAGAATAATTTTAATAATGCTAATCTATAGTCTATATAAAAGTATATACAAATTCAGGCACTAAAAATAATAAAATTAGCATCAGAGTTAAATTATACAATTTAAGATAATAGGATTATGTATATAAACTAAACTAGTCTTCCTATTATGAATATGAATTAAAATAGTATTTCTTAATAGAATATAATTTGAATTTATTATTATTTTATTATTATTTGAACATTAATAAAGTAAAATAATTAAGAGGCCTGGAGGTTAATAGTATATTTTGGAATCTAATAGGTACTAAATAGTACTAAATTTCAAAAATGTACTAAATAGCATATTTCATTAAACCCACAAACACTCCTCCCTAATCTAACACTCCCAAACAAACCCTAACTCCCATAAACCAACAGTTCCACTGTCTAAAAAGTCACCGCCGCTGTCGTTGCTACCACCTTTCGGGGAGATGACCGCCGTTAAGTAGATCTTTCTTCTTCTTCTTCTTCTTCTTCTCCTTCTTCTTCTTCTTTTGATTTGTTTTTGTTTATGGCCAATGGTACATATGGTAAATATGCTAGGATCATATGTATTGGCATATGTACCATATGATACATATGCTAGTACTTACGTTGCATTTTCTTCCCTTAAAAAATTCTAACCGCTATCACTATTTATCTCTCCTCCATAAACAACACAATTTGAATTTAAATGAAGAAAAAAAAAGGAGAGGAATAATAAACACAAAACGCAAAACGAAACACCCACAAGGCAATATGGCTTTACAAAAATTTTAACTCTATTTTCAAAGGAAGAGCCAAAATTTTCAATAAACAAATAAAACACATGAGCAAGCCCTTGGTTTTCTATAGATTATTATTGTTATTAAGAAGAGGAGGAGGAAGAGGATGAGAACGATGCAGATGAGGAGGAGGAGGATGAGATATTATTAAGAAAAAAATGCGGAGGAGGAGGAGGAGGTAATTAAGAAAAGGGGTATTTTTAAAAAGATGGTGCTATTTACCAGGCTAAAGTAACAATTTTGGCACGAATTTTTATAAATATAATAATTTTAGCACATTTTTATTTTTGTAACAAAAAATCACAAATGACAACCTTTGTAATAATTTTAGCATTTTTTAAAATTAAGCACCACTTTTGATTAATCCAAATTTGAGTTTGATTTGTAATGATATTTTAGTCATTAATAAAGAAAGATTGGTTGCTGTTGAAGGAATGATTACAGAGTTGAAAATGAAGATTAATAAGCTTAAAATTGAAGTAGAGAAAAATTTCAATGTCTTTAAATATAAGAGTATTTTGTTAGGAGTTGATGTGGGATTTGGGATAGGGTGTTTAATTTATAAAATGGGATATTATAAAAAAAAAAAGTCACTATGTTTTCACCATAATAACATTTTTCTTCCTGTCTTTATTTTTACGGACTAAAAAATCCCAGCTTTATTTTTTAGTTAACATTTTCCTCATCTTGTCTATTATTTTTGTTAAAATAACGGTTCAAGGATCAAAATTTAATTTTTACTAGCCGTTTTAAAAAACACAAAAAATGAGGGGACCAAACTCTAAATTTATCATCTTCTTCCTCTCCAGCCTCCATCCTCTTCCTTCAGCAACCGTTCTTCTTCTTTAGACAGGCGCCCTAGCGCTGCCCCTTCAACAGCAGCCCAGCCACTGCCTCAGTCCGTCGCCGTTGGAAGGTCACACAACGCAAGCTTCACCTTCGGCCCTCCGATCCTAGACCGACAACGCTTGGATCGACGGAAAACCATAAAGAGCAAATGCAAAACCAGAAGTGATCTAATGAAGCTATAAAAGCTTTATCGCTATCGCGCCGCCACAGAGGCCAACTATTGCCGGGGATGAGTTGCGTAGTTCGAGGTCTTAGCCTGGCTCTGCCATCAACGGCCTGGACTTAGGTGATTCATGAAGAACACAAAGAGCTTCTGGTTCCATAGATTTCCAGCAGTTGATCCCTTACTTCTAGAAGGAGCTGCGCCACCGTGAGCCACCTCACCACCAAGGAGATTAGGTTCCACCGGAAGCTAGCCGCGTCGGTCCGAGATGATCACTCTCTGTTTATCAATCATTGGCCAGAGAGGATCAAGACTGAATGAAGACGTGTTCTTCGTTTCACAGATTTTAATTAATTTATTTATTTTTAATTAAAACAAATTTAATAAAAAAACACTTAAAATTTTCCATCTTCTTCAGCAACTGTTCTTTGCCTGAGGTGGGCTAACACCGGCTGAACAGGAAGAAGACGAAGAGCACGGAGGTTGGAGAGGAAGAAGATGATAAATTTAGAGTTTGGTCCCCTCATTTTTTGTATTTTTGAAAACGGCTCGTAAAAATTATATTTTGATTCTTGAACCGTTATTTTAACAGAAAAAATAAACAGAAGGAGGAAAATGTTAACTAAAAAATAAAGTAGGGATTTTTTAGTCCGGAAAAATAAAGACAGGGAGGAAAATGTTATTATGGTAAAAAACATAGGGACTTTTTTTTATAATATCCCTTATAAAATTTTTTGAAATACAGGTTTGTTCAACTGCAATTTGGTGCACTTTTATCATGTAATTGCTTTAAGTTTATTGAAAAAAAAAAGGGAATTTTTCTGCACTTTTATTATATAATTGCTTTAAGCATATCAAAATTGTTCCTATATACCATTATTGTTATGTTGTTTATTAAAGCCTAATTATATCTCAAAAAAAGAATTACTATCTACAATGTCAAGTCTTGATTTTCTAAAATAACCACTTTTGTGTAAATTATATGTATGCTTTTAGAGATATACTCTTTTTTGCAATGCCATCATTATCATCTTATTTTATTTATATAGAGGTTAGCATGCCTGTTGAGTTAAAGACAAGATTTGCACATTCTTCTGCTATTCATTATCCAGCAAAATTTGGATTTGTAAGACTTGTTTATTGAAGTGCAAAATCCAACATCAACAAAACTAGCACATATATTAATTGCCTAAAGTTTTAGGCTAAAAAATATGACAAAAAACTTGTAAATCAATCCAAAAAGGTAAAAAAGTAGTTAAAGGCTAAAAAATATGCCAAAAAACAATACTTCATTAATCAACATATATTAATGGGTTAATACATACTTTGATCCCTCAGCTTTGGGCCAAACATGCGTTTGGCTACCTTTCCTTTTCAGGGTGTTACTTTGCTCCCTAACGTTGCAAAAATGAATATATTTTGCTCCTTCGGCGCACAGAAATTTGGCGCGTGGACTACAATCGTGCATGGGGCGTGTGAATAGTGCCACGTGTTAAGGAGTTGAAACTATTTTGCCTCCTGAACTTTTGGAAAAAAGTCATTTTACCCCCTAAACTTTGCGAGACACCACTTTAATCCTTTAACTTTTCAGAATGATATATTTAAGTCCTTCATCAGATTTTATTATTATTATTTTTTATTATTATCAATTTTCACAAAAAATAAAAAAATAGTAAAAAAATCCATCATTTTCTTTAAGCACAGGGGTGGTAGATTGGTGAAATTTTTTGTAACCCGCCCCGTTTTGATTTGTGCATATAGTGAAAAATGGGTAGTAGGGTGGGGCATATAATTAGTTTGTACTAGAGCTGTCAAAAGCTAATCCAACTTACTAACCCGACACGAACCCGATCTGAAAATAGAGGGTTAGAGTTGAGATTTTTCGACCTGTTTAAGTAAATGGGTCGACACGAAATCGACCTGAAATTAAATGGGTTGGGTTAGGGTTGGGGGTAATCAACCTGAAAATTAGCAGATCAGATCAACCCAACCTGATCTGTTTGACAGCCCTAGTTTCTACTATTGTTTGCGAAGTGAGGCGAGACAGAGCGAGTAATTATACGTGGTAGTCGTAACTCTAAAACATCCGTTGCATAAATTATATATATGTATAAATTAAAAAAAATTATATAAATATTCAAACTAATACTAGCTTTCTTTTTAAAAACAAAAACTACTCCTAATTTATACCATATAGATAGTGTATCATTTAATTAAAAAATTAATTTTTATTTTTATTGGTTATTTTTTATACATTGTTTATTGTAAAACCATTTTATGTATTTTTTTTATTGGATAATTAATTTTAGAATATTTAAAATTATATTACGTATTTCATTTAAAAAAATTATAAAAATAAATTGTATTGAGCAAAATGTATCATTTTTTTAAAGTTTAGGGAGCAAAATGTATCCTTTCTTTAAAGTTTAGGGAGCAAAATGGTTTCTCGCATAGTTTAGGGAGCAAAGTGGCGCGCGTGTAGTACACGCATAATGAAGTTGTCTGGCCATGTGCGCCGAAGAAGCAAAATATATTCATTTTTGCAACGTTAGAGAGCAAAGTGGCGCCCCGAAAAGGAAAGGTAGCCAAACGCATGTTTGGCCCAAAACTGAGTGTTCAAAGTATTTTTAACCCATATATTAATTGCCTAAAGTTTTAGGCTAAAAATATGGCGAAAAAAATATAAAAAAAAATAGTACATAGTAATCAAAATATTCTTCATAATTTTGTTCAATTGTTAAGCTAAAAAATATGGGCAACATTTACACAAAACATCACTTTCCTAACTACAAAATTATCTTTTCTGCTTTACACCACTATGTTCAATTTTGTTCATTGTTGTTAGTCATCCCATCTATGTTGCCTTGACCTTTTCAGCTTCTCCAACAACTATGAAATAATTACAACCTTTTTCCCATGCCATTTCATATGACCTCTCGTCAAGCCAAAAGGTGTTTCATCTTACGATGGCTGCATACACTTAATAATAACACATTCGAAGTGACATAATAAAACCTGACAGTTGAAAATGAAGACAATCTCAGTCACATCAATAAACACTCTTCACATACACAATAATAAACTCTTTATAACTGCCATGACAAGAGTTTAAACAACAACATCTGGAGCTGAAATAGTTCAAATAACAATTAGTAATCACATGCCACTTCAATTAATAACATTTAAAGCTCAAAATAGACTCAATGACAATAATAAAGTCTTTATAACTGTCATAATAAGAGTTCAAACAACAACAATTAAAGCTAAAACAGTTCAAATAACAATATTTAAAGCTTAAAACAGTCTCAATGACAATAATAAAGTCTTGAGAAATTTACCTTGTATCTAATATTACTTGCATATTATTGGTTTGAACTTATAGACGGAAGTGATTGAGAGAGAGTACATGATGCTCTTTTTTGTGGTTTACTTATTGCTTCAGGTTATGAAGGTTGACTTGCAATTATCTTTGATGTAGCACTTGTCTCAGTTAGAGCTATACCAACTTGATGATTAATTGATAATGTAGCTAGATTATGATCAGAATTCTGATTTGGCTTATATGTTGAGAATTTTCTCCTTAAGTTTAGCTTTGTAGGTCTTAAACTTTATCCAAAAGTACCTTAAAAATATGATTTAAAGTTAAAATTCAGTACATCAAATGATAATAAAACTAAAGACAGCAATATAGTACTAACATTAACAACTTTGGGTACATTAGTAAGGCAGCTCTTGCAAATTGAACAATGTATGATTGAACCAATTTTAGATAACATTGTATTTTTCCTTTTTCCCTTCTCAATTCCTCTTCTTTTAGCTGTCTGTCTCTTTCCTCTTTGCTTCTTAATTTTAAGAGCTTTAATAGGTTCATGAGTTTGTTTAGGCCAGCTTCCCATTCTTATAACTAGTTGCATTGAAAATTAATAAGCTTTTAAATAACTATTTTTGTGATACCATGAATCAATACAGTTATCAAGTTGCTGGTGTTGACTATAAATTGCACAAATTGCATATTAGCACGGAACACCTGTGAGGTCCCAGGCTTTACAAGAACAACTCTTCCCTAATAGCCTGGCAATATATCTATTGGCAGTGTTGAACAAATGTGTAACTTCATACCCATCATTCCCATTCCAATCCATATGCCAATTGTAGCTCAACTCTTTATTCTTCTCAAGCTTATCCATAACTCTTGGACTAAAATCATTTATCCAAGTTGTAGCAGATCTCTTTTTCTTTTCAACCCTTCTCATCACTCTTGTCCTTACCTCTTCAAGCATAGTGACAATGATTTTACCCCTTTCTTCCAAGATCCAACCATTCAATGTTTCAATGAGGTTGTTGTTAACAATATCACATTTGAAGTCAGTGTCTTGGAATGTATTTGTACAACATTAAATAGGGTATTGAAGAGCATCATCCTTAATATCATCTCCTAACTTCCCCAAGTCCTCCAAATTGGCTGCAATTGTGCTTGATAAGTGCTCTTTGCACATACCAAAAAGGTTTTTTTCCTCTCTCGTCCCATCCACTTCTTGGCCCAATTTGCATATGCATGTCTAGCATACATCCTTTGCTCTATGTTGGGCATCAAGTCTGTCAATGCACCAAGCAATCCTAGAAAAACACATAACACCAGCTAAAAGTTAGATATGATATATATATAAACAAAATGGTCAATAAGAACACAAAAAGTGGTATTATATATATAAACATACCTTCTGTATGTCAGATATAATGCAGAATTCAGTTCCATCTCTAAGCTCTAAGTCATGCTATAAACATCTGAAATTTTCTCTATTCTCAATCTGATAAACTGTCCATGCAATTGGAAACATTTCATTGTTCACATCTCTCCCTATTGCATATAATAACTGCGCCTTATATATACCCTTGAGGAAGCACCCATCAACCCGAATAGCCTTCCACCCTTTCTTAAGTGCATCAAAGCAAGCATAGAACTTAACAAATTGGTTCTTAATAGTATCATCCTTAAAAGATATTACGACACAACTAGAACTAGGATTAGACTCATTAATTATATCCACATAAGCATTAAGCATGGCATATGTTTTCTTAAAGTCACCTATGATTGCTTTCATTATTTTGACATTTATTTTTTTATAAATAAACATGGACACTTGTAACATATAATCTGCCTTTAGATGTAATTTAATCCTTTTAATTGTGATGTTAGGTTGTTATGAAAGCCTACTTCTCAAGAGGTCTGGTAGAAATGTGCTAGTAGCAAATAAAGTCTTGCTAATTATGTAACAGCTATGGTGTGATTTATATGTCACTAGCTTAAGGATGTTATCCTTGGGGTTTAGATTACTAGCATAAAACAACCAAGGACAATTCTCTCTACACTTGACTCTAATTCTTCTTTTCTTTTTTCTTTTTTATCATAATGAACTCCCACCTTCTTCATTATAGTATATTTAGCTATGACAGTCCTAACAACAAAGAAATTGTCAAATTTCATCCCTAGATAAAATTGAGGAATTTATGAAGTAGGATCGTATTGAGGTGCATCATCATGCCTCCTTAATGCCTCCCCATCTGCCTCCTCTTCAAAACCACTGTAATAACTCCTCATCTCATCACTATCATAGTAATTAGACACTTCACCCTCATCATAATCTTCATAAGATGAAGCACTATATAGTTCATAATTTTCTTCTACCTTAACAAGATGACAATCCTCTTCTTCTGATTATTCATTTTCATTGTCTGCATTATTAAATTTTTTTTCTTAATGACTCTCTTACATTAGTCGTAGCTTGTATTAATTCCTCATCCTCATCATCTGTTAACTGCATGTCATTAGGAGGAGGAGAGAAGAGGTCATTAAGGTTAATGCACTCAATTTTATCAAATGTCATGTTAGGAATAGTATCATCCTCACTGTTTTTAATAAATAAAGGCTGTACCTTATACAATTAAATATTGTCCTTAGTTGTTTGCATTAGGTTGACCATAGGAACAATCCTAGCAGGATTATTTAATAACTGAACATACAGGGTAAGGACAAATAGAATAGGAGCTAACAAATGAGGACTAATAAACCCCACACTATCTATGTAAAAAGTAAACTCCTCCCTAATCCTAGCTGAACTTCTAACCCTACCCAAACATTCACTTTATCCTTAAGATATAACCCATATGTCTTGCTATACCTAATCTTGTTACAAAATAACATTAAAACTTGGTAAGACAACTTGTCTAATTCATAATAATCACTCATAACTGTTTCACTCCTCTCATAATAATCAGATGTAGGTTTCCAAGTAAATCTACCCCCGTGCATATAACTCAAACAAATAGTTATGTCACACATGTTCAACACTAAATAGTACACACAACAAAAAAGAAATAAAATTAAACAATGGACATTATACCAAGTTGAAAAATGATGCATATAAAACTAATGTATAAGCAATTACAATAAGACCATATATACCATCCATGACTATAGAGCAGTAACAAAAAACTGGTCATGATATCCTTCCAATCAACACAATTAATTAGTCATAAGAGATTTATCATTGTCCAGTAAAAAATTAAACTTGACTAGCATTGATTTAATTATTGATTTCTAGTTATATTTGACAACAACAAAAACATTCATTTAAAACATTCATGAACACGAGAGTTAGGCTAAAAATAGGGTTCCAAGATAAATTGTTTCCTAGTTATCAGAGTTAGCACAGAAAGCAAACAATTCATATCACCATGGACAGACTCCTTGACCAGCTACAACATTGAAAGTGTGAATTATGCATTCAATCTTAATTGTACATAGAGATAAAAAAAAATTCTATCCAACTAAATGTTTAGCTTCACAGTCTTTAAACATATTGACAGAATACATCTTACATTGTTGTAAACCCTAAAAAAAAACTAAATAAATAGTATCATACATAACATGTCGATAACTCATAAATTAACTCTTCATTAACAAAACTCCCTCCATTTCATGTAATAAAACACGAATATGAAAGCCAACTCATATATATTTCAACCCCACGTTACAATTTTTAATTTAAAAAAGAGGAATATAAAACTAACTTCAGTATCTTCGGGCCCACTGCCTCTTTGTATCAACAACGACAACACTTTACAAATCATTTAACAATTGCCAATCTCCATCGAAGGGACCACATGAAGATTCTCCTTTTCTCAACTGAGGGAAACTGCCAAATTAAGGGAAAAGAAAAATGAACGAAAAAGGAAAATCGAGGGAAAAGGGAAAAGAATTTGGGGATTCTGCTCATCCTCGTGGCAATTTAGGTTTTAGGTTTTATGTTTTCCAAAAAACGGAGGCGTTTTGATGGTTATGGAGTCATTTTTTTATGGTTGATATCAAGTTTAATGAAAATGACACCGTTTTATTTTTGCAAGCTAGTTTTACGCTTTCCTCACGCACCTTTCGTTAGTCTATGCCTCACTCGCTGTTTAATGTTGGACTGAGGGAGCGAAGCTTACTTTTTTTAAACACTTCAGGGCTAAAAGGTGCAACTAGTTTATTCAGAAAATAAAAATCATAATTGAATATACTTCCGGGAGAAAATATGTTATTGGCCGAAATTAACTTGTTCTTCATCTCTCAGTAATATAAAAAGGAAATCAATAAATTAAAAATCGGGTGGAATTTAAAAAAATACTATTTATATTACTTACAGAAAATACTTTTTTTTTTAAATTTGGCTAAATTAATCAATTCTAAATTATTTATTTCTTTTAATAATTTCAGTCAATAAATGTCTCATATAAATTGAAAAATTTAGAACAAAACAATAAAAGTTAACCACAACAATAACATCTTGCTATTCTCATGGGCTCACTTAAATAATTATAAAGATTTAGACTAGGTGTTGTGCCTTGGTACCAAAATCTCTTGTTTTGATTTTCTTTTGTATTTCCAAAATTTATCTTTAGCTTTTCAGTTGTTGTTTTTAATTTTATGCTTGTAATGTTTTTTTTTTTTAAATGAATGTTATTTCTTTGTCCAAATATTGCATTTTTAATCTTTTTCCCAAAAGGGGGAGAAATAACTTGTGATTGAATAAAATTTGTTTGATTGATTACATTTCTTAAATTATGCATCAAGTGAAGGGGAGCAAAAATTGAAATAACTCTTGAAACATATATCATGCATAACTCATATTATTTTTAATCACAATATCAAGTAAATTTGTCAAAAAATAAAAAAGGGGGATATTGTTGTGCCATGGTACCAAAATCCCTTGTTTTGATTGTTTGACAAACTTATACTTGAAATTGTGAAGTTACTAATGATGTTTTAAGTCTTTTAATGTCTTATCAGTTAATACTCATCATGCCAAAGCAATTTAAGTCAAGATTCAAATGAAAAACAGCAATGTAGCATTATTGCAACAGGGTCGCACCCGCGACCATAGTGTCGCGCCTGCGACTATACAAGAACAAATTTCTCTTCAGCCTTTGGAATGGTCGCGACTCTACTATCTCCACTCGCGACTCAGCCTTAGCACAAGAGTCGCAGTCGCGGCTCAACTCACCAAAATTTCCTGATGCTTCTGGACATCTCGCGACTCCAAGTCTCACCAGAGTCTCGCCCGCTACTTTCAAAAATACTGTTGATGCCATTTGACAAGTCTCGGTTGCGACACTATTGGTCTCGATCGTGACCCGACAAATGTCAGTAGATGATTGGGCAACTTTCAAATTAAAAGAGCCGTTTATGTCCACTTGTCAAGTCTCCGTCGCGACACTGACAGTTTCGGTCGCGACCTGACAAATATCAACGAATGATTGGGCAACCGATAAGATGCTGTTAGATAGAATAGAGAATATTCTTAGCCATTTTAAAACTTTTGGAAAGTTGAGGTTGCGACCATGGTGTTTCGGTTGCGACCCAGCTGTAAGATCAGAATAATGATTTTCTTCTGATATTCTCCAACGGCCAGATTTTAAATTTTTGGGTATAAATACCCTCATTTATATCAGTGTAAGACATATACAGCTGCTGCACTTATTATCTTAAAATCTCTACTCTTTCTTCTTAAAAATCAATTCCTTTTGTTAGTATTAGGTGGATCATCCTTAAATCCAACATTTGTTGTTATAGTTGTGAGTTATCTTTAAACTCATCTTTTGTTTTCTATAAAGTTTGGTGTGAGCTATAAATAATAAGTTTAAGGTAAACTTCCTAAAACCTCATTGTATTTCTTATTGGTGTTTAGTGGAACCCAATTCCTTTTTAGGATTGGAGAAGGGGACGTAGGCTCGAGATTATAGCCGAACCACTATAAATCCTTTTTTTCAAACCACCTAATTTTCGCTTAAATTTTTAGAAGGCCACTATTCACTCCCCTCTTAGTTGCCACGGGACCAACAATTGGTGTCAGAGCTTAGTTCTCTTTTGAAGCTTAATTCTCTTTTGAAGCTTAATTGCAAGAGTAAATTCTATGACACCTATTCAAGAGCTCAACCATTAATCCTTGAAGCCATATTTTGATGAAACCGACTTTGTTTTTTGGAAGACTTGCATGGAAAGATACATAAGGAGTCAATCCTTATAGTTTTATATCAACTAAGAAGTCAAGCCACCAACAATACAAAAGGATGGTGTTAAAGTTCTTAAGGATGTAAATGATTGGAATGAGAAGGAACAATATGATGATGCAAGGAACAACTTGTGTATGACTCTTCTCATAAAATGTATGTGTAGGGATGAAGCTAGTCAAATCATCCATTGTTCTACTCCATATCTTATGTGGAAGACTTTGGAGAACTACCATGAATGCATGGAGCAAGTAAGAGATGAGAAGAAGATGACCGCAATCTTTGAATATAAAACATTCAAGAGATTGGCAAATGAAGACATCATAACCATGAACAACCGTCTTCTTGTAATGGTTACAAATTTAAAGAAGCTTGGAGAACATTACTCCTAGGGGTGTTCAAATGAAAACGGTTAAATGTGAAATTTACGAATTTCACGAATTTTACGAAATTTTTAACGTTAAAACATTTTGTTAATCGTTAAATTGTAAGAGATTTTTTTTAATTCGTTAAATCGTGAAATTCACGTTAGAAGAAATTTTTTTTACGATTTAACGAATTTCACGTTTAATAAATTAAACCTAGCTGACTCAGTCTCATTTTCATTTTTTTCTTATTACTTTTATGCCTCTTTTCTTTATCTTTCTTCGTTTTCTCTTTATTTTCCTTTAGTTCATAGTTTTGGCTTATATATGTGAACTCTTATCATAGACAAATGTTAATCTTTTTGCAGCCTTATCGATAATGATTCTATGTTTAGTTCAATTCCATTGTATTGTAATTGGAAAAATAGTATATTTACTATATGTTTGGTTAAATTTAACTATTCGATTTCGTTAAAAATGTTAAATTCGTTAAATTAGAAAATTATTTGTTAAATTCGGTTAATTGGAGAATTCGTAAGAATTATGTAATTCGTTAAAACGTCCGGAAAAAAATTTTTTTATTTTTTTTTATTTGATGAAAATTTTTAAAAATTTTTTTACGTTTTAACGAATGAACACCCCTACCTAAGCCTTTCCAAAAGTCTACTGTGCCCTTTTTCTACGAGGGGCAATTCTTTATCTTAATCAACCTTCCTCTTGTCTTTACTCTTGTCATTAATAAATTCCTTACAGTTCATGACAGTGCAACAGATGCACCGTTCTTTTTCATATCCACTCTACAAGAGTGGAATGATTTGCTCAACTCAAGCTCTTCAAGAAACAAGTATATGCTTCTCGTAATATAAAATGAACTGCAGAGGAAAAAGAAGAAAAGTGAGAAAATATAATGAGTAAGAGAAAGCTACCTTGAGCAAGTCCATGAATCAATTTGCAGTGAAAAAATGGAAACAAATTTTGGTATCCTATTCCTAGGTTTTTTAGGGATGGACCAAGGCACTTACTGTTCATTAGATAAATTTTTCTATGCTAAAGTGGAACATTGTTTCTTTTGATTACAATTTATGCGGGTGGATTTTAAGGATAAAATGAGGAATACGTCAAAACGAAGCTTATATCCCTCAAGTCTCAACTTTTGATTTACTTTTACATGTAGATAGTTAAATATATGCTTAGATAGTTATGGATTTAACCTAAGGCTTACTATTTGTTAAAAAAAAAAAAAAACACTAAGCCTACTATGTAAAAAAAAAAAAAACATAAACTTACAATATATGATATGAGAACCAACTGATTTTGTACAAAATAAGTCCTTTATTCATGTACTGATAAGCTCACATGTTTGTGTAGCCCGTATATTTTACATGGTTTTGATATATATAGTATAAAATCAATTAGCGTCTTATAATTATCCGATTCATATGGAATTAAATTACATTCCCAACAGACAGATCGACCTCAACAAAGAGAATTAAAAGAATAGTGTCAAGTGAGCACTCCATGCAATATGACAAGTTCACTTAGGGTGTCAAACATATTAGGTCGGGCCAGGTTCGGGTTCGGGTTGACTATCCTAAATGTGAACCTAATCTGTTTAGATAAACGGGTTGGAAGCCTCAACCCTAACCTGATCTGTCGGCTTATCGGGTTAAACTGATTTGTTTATTTTTTTGGGTTAGCAAGTAATTTTCAAGTTAGACATGTTATTTTCAGGTTAGACGGGTCATTTTCGAGTTAGATCGATCATTTTCAGTTGAAATTTTCGAGTTAGACAGGTCATTTTCCGATTGAAATTTTCAACCTTAACCTAATCCGTTTAATTTCAGGTCGGATTCGTGTCAACCCATTTAAATAAACAGATCGAAAATATCAATCATAACCTACTATTTTCAGGTCTGTTTCGTGTCGGATTAGTAAAATGGATCAGCTATTGACCCTAAGTTCACTCAAACATCTTTTGCATGGCCCCTTATATTTTAATCATGTTTTTGTGTTGTTAGTTAACCCAAATGGGGTTAAAAAATGAACAGGTTCTAGGAATTTTATCTTTGATTTGTTATTCAATTGAGTCTTGATTTTGAAAATTGGGTGCAAAATTGACTATTAAGTTGATAATTTTTCAAGTACTAGTAAGTTTATATTTGGGTTTAATTTGTATCTTGTCGTGAAGTTCTGGGTGCGTAATACGTTAGGTTCTCCTATTTAATGCTCTTCTTTCCCTCCATTCTAGATTTTGCTTTCAATCTTTTCTGTCTACATTCATATTCAAGAAATTAAACTTCGGCAATGGCTTCTTGTTCTTGTTCCGATTGGTGGCGAGGACCAATTTACTTCTCTGTCTCAGTAATCTTAGCATTTACAGCCATCTCCTCGTCTCTGCATTCTTCAGGGAACGGAACACCAACAACAGCAACTCCAAACAGACCTATAAACCACCAACTAACTCTCAACGCATCAATGGCCTTAAGAAATTCAGGTTTCAATTTAATGGCTACCCTTTTCTTAATTTCTCCTGAAATCTTTCTGTCAACTCCAAATTCAACAATTTTCGCCATTAAAGACTCTGCTCTTAGCAATGCTTCTTTCCCTCCATGGTTTTTGAAACATCTCCTTCAGTACCATACCTCTCCTTTACTGTTTTCAATGGATGATCTTTTGAAAAGACATAAAGGTAGCTGTTTCCCTACGCTTATTCATCGAAAGAATGTTGCTTTGACGATGGTTGATGCAAAAACCAGATTACTTGAGATTAACCATGTGTTAATTTCTCATCCAGATTTGTTTCTTCAAGAAAGTTTGGCAATTCATGGCGTTCTTGGACCTTTTTCTTTATTAGGCAGTGGGTTTCAAGATTTTGACAAGATTTGGGATTTTTCAATTCAAGCTCCAATTTGTGATTCTAATTTTAGTTTACTTTTGGACATTGATGAGACACAGAATTTGATTGAATGGAGAAGAATTGTTCGTTTGTTAAGCTCTAATGGTTTTGTGTCTTTCGCAATTGGATTGAACTCTGTTGTTGATGGGATTCTTGAAGATTTTAAGGATTTGTATCATGTAACGATTTTCACTCCTCAAGATTTAGATTTTCTGGCTTCCCCTTTACCAATTCTTGACAGAATTGTGAGGCTTCATATTGTGCCGCAAAGGGTTACATATGCAGAATTAGCAGAAAAGAAATTGCTAACTACACTTCTCTCTGGTAAGAAACTGCTGGTAACAACTACTGGTTCTAATGGCTCCCAAGAAATTCAGATTAATGGAGTGGAGATTGTAGCACCTGAACTATTTTCATCAAAGCAGTTCATAATTCATGGGATTTCTCAGGCTTTTCAGGTGGATGCATTGGGATAAATTCTTAGCTTTTTCTAACACTTCATAGCTGTAAATATTTCGCAATATACGGATTCTAATATCTGCACATTCTGTCAATAGTTAATAAATACTCATTTTGTAGAGTATTACCGTATTGTATTTTAGCTCAAATGTATAAATAACAAAAAATGAAGCAACATTCTCAGTGAGACACTCTCATTTCTTATTCTTCTATGGCTCTGAAACTTTCTTTATTCAGACATCTCAAACCTTATTCTTCTATGGCTCTTTATTTGAACAACAATACTCATTTCTATGGTGGCTTCGACCTTGTCACATTCTACGCATCTCTCTTTGATAGTTCGGTCCACAAAACACATTTATTTCAAATTCATGCCCAGTTGTTAGTCTCTCAATTGCAGTACAACGGCTTTTTAATTACTAAACTAGTTAATTGTAGTTCTAATTTAGGTGAAACTCTTTATGCACGCAATGTGTTCGACCATTTTCCTGCCCCAGATGTGTTTCTATGGAATGCGATTATTAGATGTTATTCGAGGCACAATTTATTTAGTGATGCTGCTGAAATGTACGCAAGAATGCAGATGGCTTGTGTTGCTCCTGATGGGTTCACTTTCCCTTTAGTTCTTAAAGCTTGCAGTGCCTTATTTGCGCTTGATATAGGCAGGCGGATACATGCACAGGTTTTTAGACGAGGGTTTGAAGCCGATGTGTTTGTACAGAATGGGCTCGTGACGTTTTATGCAAAATGTGGTCGTATTGCACTGGCCAATGTCGTTTTTCATAGGTTAAGCGATAGGACAGTAGTTTCTTGGACTTCCATCATTTCTGGATATGCACAGAATGGACAACCCATTGAAGCGCTGAGAATTTTCAATCAAATGAGGAAGCTGAATGTGAAACCTGATTGGATTGCTCTCGTCAGTGTTCTTAAGGCTTATACTGATTTAGAAGACCTGCAACATGGGAGATCAATACATGGTTGTGTTATTAAAATTGGCCTTGAATTGGAGACTGATTTGCTTATTTCACTTACTGCCATGTATGCGAGATGCGGACAAGTTAGGATTGCTAGGTTGTTTTTTGATCAGGTGAAAATCCCAAATTTGATCTTGTGGAATGCAATGATTTCTGGTTATGCGAAGAATGGGTATGCTGACAAAGCTTTGGATCTCTTTCGCCAAATGATAAATAAAAACTTTAAACCCGATTCTATCACTGTGACATCAGGCATTTTGGCATGTGCACAAATAGGTTCTCTTGAATTGGCAAGATGGATGGACAATTTTATTAGTCAGACTGAATTCAGAAACGATGATTTTGTTGACTCTGCACTGATTGATATGTTTGCAAAATGCGGTAGTATTGATTTGGCACGAATGGTTTTCAATACAGCAGCAAATAAAGATGTTGTATTGTGGAGTGCAATGATTATGGGTTATGGATTGCATGGTCACGGCCAAGAATCCATTAATCTTTTTGGCATGATGAAGCATTCTGGGGTTCAACCAAATGACGTTACCTTCATTGGGCTCCTCACTGCATGCAAAAATTCAGGTCTGGTAGAAGAAGGATGGGAACTTTTCCACCAGATGAAAGACTATGGAATTGAACCAGGACACCACCATTATGCCTGCGTGGTTGATCTTCTTGGCCGCAGAGGGTATTTAGAGCGAGCTTATAATTTTATCAAGACCATGCCAATTGAACCAGGTGTAAGTGTATGGGGAGCTCTACTGAGCGCATGCAAAATCCATCACCATGTCACCCTCGGACAATATGCTGCTGAGCAACTCTTCTCTTTAGATCCGTACAACACAGGGCATTATGTTCAGCTGTCAAATCTTTATGCTTCAGGTCGCCTGTGGGATCATGTTGCAAAAATACGTGTGCTAATGAAGGAGAAAAGACTGAGTAAGAACACAGGTCAGAGCGTGATCGAGATAAACGGAAAGCTTCAGGTATTTCGATTCGGAGACAAATCACATCCAAGATCCAAAGAGATATTTGAGGAGCTTGAGAATTTAGAGAGAAGGTTAAAGGAAGCAGGATTTTCCCCGCATAGAGAATCTGCCTTGCATGATCTGAATGATGAAGAAATTGAAGAAACACTTTGTAACCACAGTGAGAGGCTAGCAATTGCTTACGGGCTTATCAGTACTCCTCCAGGAACTACACTTAGGATAATAAAGAACCTCCGGGCATGTGTAAATTGTCATGCTGCAACCAAGTTTATTTCAAAACTTGTAAACAGGGAGATAATTGTGAGGGATGCTAATCGTTTTCATCATTTTAAGGGTGGAATTTGTTCTTGTGGAGATTATTGGTAATATAAATGACTTCAACTCCTTGATGATGGGATTCTTGAAGATTCAACTGTTAGTATACTGCAACAATTTTTATTTACACATGAATTTGATTCTCATTTTCTAGTTTCTTCTGGTGCTGAAGCCGTTCTTACCCCAGAATCAGAACCTAATTGATATCATTCAGTGGTATGGAACTGGAATTTAATTATTAAAGATGTCAAAGCAAAAGATAGAGGCAGCAAAATGAGCCAAAACAAAAATTGTAGGTAAAATGAAATTAGAAGGTAGAATTCCATAAATTATAATACTACCAAATTTACAAACAAAGGTAAAAATGGCAAATGGCTGTGCAGCAAAAGGTGAAACCTTGATATACAGCATGGAAATCACATTTCCAGACTAGTTATTTCTGATAAAACGCTAACAATAGATCTTCAAACTAGATGCATAGAATAAAATTTGTTACACTATTTTCTAGAGGTTCAATGAAGAAACTCCCAAAAGAATAGCCAGCCTATGGTTTCAGTATTTCCAACCTTCAGTAGTTGCAGAATATTCTCTAAATTATGTTAAAATTTATTCTTACAGTGATAATATAGAGGAGGAAATTCACTTGTATGCCAATTATACAATATACTAATAATTGAATCATCCAAAAATTTTTTTTTTTAAATGAGAAATTATATTAAATTTAGACATGTTTAAAGACTATATTATTTTGGGAACTTTTTTAAAGAAATATTATTATGGAAATGATAATGTTATTATGAAAATACCAAATGAAAAATAGTGTGAAGTACGCATTAAAGGAAAGTACTGTTAGTAAAAGACCACAAGTAATCTGTGGACATAAACAAAATGTTGCATTTAAGAATCTCTAAGTTGAAATTAAATATCTTAAAAAATATTAATCTTTCTTTCAGAAAAAATATTAATCTTAATTTTAAGTTGGAAAATCATTCTTTCAATTTTATAAATTGCACCGAGTAATTGTCCAAACAAAGATAAAATTACGTAGCAATTGGTTAGCGGAAATTATTGTCACGTCGCGATGGACACCCTGTGTTTAAGAGAAAAAAAAAGAGATAAAATCACATAGCAAGCTAAGTAGGGTGAATTTTTACACTGTCAGAAAATAATAATAGTCAGTAAATATATAAAATTATTTGATTTTGCAAAATTTTAGAACAAACTTGAATTGGACATAAAAATATTACATATTGGCTAGGATGAACCAGAATCTTTTAGCCAACAAAATGCACATACCAAAGCCCACGTTTGCTGTCCAGCAAAGCAACCTATCCACAATTGGGGTTCATATATCAAGCACTTGCAAGAATGCGAAATATTGCAACTTTCAGCACAAGAAACACATAAACATCTCATTCTCCTAATTTATTTTCCAATGTGAATTTGTACCACCCTTGGCTTGACTTGCATTCTCTGTAACAGCAGAACTCTGGTCATTCTCTCCTTTCAGAAAGCACAAGTTTAATCTCGCAACTCCGTTTAAATGCCTTTTAGAGAACAGACGGCAAAAACTGTACAGAGAAAAAGAATTAGCATTATTTGCTATGTAGATGAAGAGTTTAAAATCAAAATAATCACTATATACCAGCAACAAAAACATCAAATGGACAAACTTAAATTAAGACAAGTACAAAGAGAAAATCAAATATGAACTTCATTTTAAATGAAAGAATAACTGAAAAATTCCCAAATAAAAAGAAGAATAAGTGAAAGCAAAGTTAACAAGTCACTCATACGTCTTAACCACAACTGACTGTGAATCTCCCTCTACAAATCATAAAAGGAGAGATTTTATTCTAACAAAACAAATATAACTGAAAGTATAGATTTTAAATAATGTCAATTGCAATGTTGTCCAATTCTGTGAAGAGCTAGCCAGCCATCATCTATTTTATGGTAAGAAAACTAACGGAGTCACAAGCATACAATTTATTGGCTCACAATTTCTATTTCAAGCATCAAATCATTTGGTATTTGGAACCTTTGAATCCAATTGTCGTGGATTCTCTCGTCCTTAATGGATTATAAACATCTGTGATCCAGTCTGCAAAATAAAAATCAAGAAAATGATTAATGTTACTACAATGCCTATAATATCAAGTTAAAAACAAAATTTGGGATGCCAGAAATGTAACTACTTTTCAACCAGAGCCTGCATTTTCTTGAGAGCAAGAGTGCAAGGCTAGTGAGCATTATTGCGGAATGATGACGACTTACATTCTAACTCCTTCTTGTCAATGTAATCAAACGAAGCCTCGCGTAATGCATCTACTTTTTCCGTTCTGGGCAATCAAAGTGCTTAAGCACAATTCTTTAATCAACCTAATAACAAAATAAACATAATTTAAGCCATTAAACAACAGTGGAACCAATAATTTTGCAGAATTATCAACTTTTTTTTAACACTTACCCGACAATAGAGCTCCTCGTCAAGCCATTTAACAAAAGGGATAACATCTTCAATGTCTGCAAATGCATCGCTTTCTAATTCTTTGATCAAAATCCTTATATACTCTCCCTGCGTTTCTACATCTATTATTATCTGCAGAAAAAGTAAAAATACTATAAGAAAGCATGATAATTACATACCATCTTAAATTAATGTAACAGTTAAAGAATAGTTGAATCAAAATCTTAAACGTGAGATAATTAATCATATTTACCTTAATGCGATGCCAAACAATAACATAAATAAACGAAATTTGTGATTGTCAAACAGAATCAACAACCTAATCAATAAAACAAAGTCGTTGGCAAAAATTGTTCAGATTTAAGTAAAATGAAATGAGAATATGAGAATCGAAAAAACATATTTAACTAAAAATAAATAAAAAATAAAAAAAAATGAAAAAGCTTCCCAAAGTTCCTAATAGAATAAGGAAATGACAGAGAGAGATGGCTGCGATTTTCTTTTACCGTTGTAGCTTAAGAATCGTTAAGGTTGAACTAAAATCAGATGAAGAGCATGAGAACGAAGGAAAAATTTAACTAAAATGAAAAGGAAAATAAAACTCTTACCTCA
>CATIWJ010383091.1:0-35968 GCA_949640765.1 Croton laevigatus
TAGGTGTCGTCATCTCGAACTAATTTCCGGTGGCATCCATTTTATCAAATTATAATTCCGATTAAAATTCTCATTTAATTAATAATATTTTTCTAATTGAATTATGAATTCCCTCTTTGCTTCTCCTTTCTTTGTTTTCGGTTTTCCCCTCTCTCTTATACTTGCTATTCATACATATATATATATATAGCCAAATTCTTGCTCCCCAAGCTCAATCCTTCCAAACTTCCAAGTGTCCAATTTTTTTTCTAATTCTTCTTCTTGTCACGTGTACACCTATACACATATTTACTTTTAGCACAAGTTTCACTTTTTCTCAAATTTTTGTGCCATTTGTCTATTTTATAAGCCATAAACTTGTTTCCCTTCTTTTCATTCATTTTTTTTAATTACTATTATTTTATTATCTTTATTATCTTTCTAGTGTCTTCTTCTTCTTCATTATTATTATTATTAAACACAATTATGTTTTAGTCCCTCAAATTAACCTTCATTAATATTTACTTGTGCTCATCTTTTATTAACTCATTATAAATTTTGCAAATATATATATATATATATTTTTTTCTATTACGACTAATATCATTATTTATTATTTAATTTTATAACATTTATTTATTATCATCTATCGATCACTTTTTATTTTTATATCTCAGTAAATTCTCGACATTACAAAAAATAACTCAAATATTAATTTATTTCTTTTATTAATCCTTTACATTTTTAACTTAGATTATCCCTAATTTTTGTTTTCCTACATTTCAGGATGTGACATAATAAGTGTGCCATTTCTAAATTATAACAAAATTAGGTGGTGATTTTCCTTTTTATACCCTTGAAATATTAATAGATAATAATAGACCTTGAAAATTGGACAAATATTTAAGTAAAGGATGTCACATCCTGAAATATGGATGACGAATAGCTGACCGAATCGCAGACTTAAGTGTAATTTTTTAAAAGGAAGCTAGAAGAAGGATTTGTCATTTAAGATTTTTTGTTCTATCCATTGCTATGCTTTTAAACTATTTTAATCCTGTTCTGAATTATGAAATATGCATGAAATAAATTGTGAACTATATGTTTGAGTTTGTTTATGAAAATAGAGAAAAATAGAGTTATTTTTTGTAAACCAGCAGAGGATTGCGGACACGACGTGCTAGTTGCGAGCGCGACATCCCTGCTGAGTGTTTTTCTAAGTTTGAAATTTTAGCATCTCGCATGTGACGTCTTGTTGCGAAGGGTCTAGAAGCTTTCCTGAAATTTGTTGAGAATTACGGACTTGCACGCGACACTTCAATCGCGAGCGTGACAGATATATTGTTTTTAGGTAGTGAATGCGACGAGGAGGTCGTGGGAGATTCAAAAACTCTCCAAAAATTACTAGAAGCAGAGGTCTCGGGTGCAACACCCTCTTCGTGAGTGCGGCACCTTAGACATAAACAAAACATGAATTGCAAATGATTTAAATTATGTTTATAATACTCAGAACCGGCATGAGAATTTCTATATGTGATGAATTAACTGAATTTATATTGGGATATGAGAATTTTATATTATTGAATAAATATGAAACATATTTAATGCTCTACTTGAACTTGGGAACTCTAGTGATAAGGATATGTCGTGACATATGGTTGAATTATGCAGTAATAATTGAATGAAATGTGAAATGTTATTAATAACATTGGGAGTAGCTATATGCTACGATTTATGACCCACATGTTGAGAAACGTTGATTTCAATGGGAGTAACAACAAATATGACCCAATTGATAATTATTCAGAGTAGCTACAGCTACGATCTATGACCGAATGAAACCCTTAGTTTTATCCTTGGTAGTTCCATCGTACCAGTAGAGCAATTGAATAATGAAATATGATTTAATTTATATTTATTTCTTTGAAAGTATTATGTGTTAAAATCATTGCTTTATGAAAAAAGTTTGATTTCTTTATTTTGAGTTATTTTCTTAAAATGATAGCAACAGATGTATAAAACCCACTGGGCAAGAAGTAGCTTAGCAAGTTATGTTTTGTAATTTGCAGGTAGTAGATAAAAGTTAGCAGAGCTTCAGCATTCATCAACACTCCATAGTCCATGCTTTTTTAGTAGGACAGTAGGGTTAAATCTAGGTTGGCATGTACATAATAAACATTAGTTATGAATTATTACTATGAACTCATGAATTTTGTATAAGCTTAATTAGAACCTTTATAATCTAGTTGTGCAATATGTAAAGGTATATAATTAAATAGTGTAAAGTTTATTTAGTTAATCATATTTTTATGTAAAAGTAGTATGTCAATATTTGAACATTTTTAGGACTAAGGGGTGATTAACAGAGTTATACTAGACGCGTGGCATTTCACCTTAGCTTATTCATAGGTCGAGTTGGGGTGTTATGAAGGGTGTATTACTCATTCAATAAATAAATTTTATATTTATAATATAATAACTACCATTTCTTAATATTTACAAAGGTGAAAATTGGGGCACTTATTATGGGACGGAGAGAGTATATTGACTTTTGTCTTTATCATTAGGGTTTCAGATTTTTGAATCATTATTGCCAAAAGGCCAATCACTGACATTATCACGAGACATGAAGGATGAGATGAGAAATCATTGCTTCGAATGAGGGTGTAGTAGTGATTATTGAGTACCTATGTTTGCAATTTTCGACTAGAAGCTAAGCATCAAGCAATTTCAACATTTGAATGTACCACAACTTGTTTTTACTCTGACATGAATCGACAGTGAGTGGCTTTAAAATGGCGGTGAATGGTTAAACATTATGGTTAAACGTTGAGTCCTCTTCTGAGTCCTATGTTTATTGGTTGGATTTTGAACGACGGCTTCAAAATGGCTAAGTTATTTGCTTCGATGAATTATAAATTATGGTGCTTGCTGATTTCATTTTCTAATTTTTTATTGTTTTCTATCTTGAACGATAATATTTGATAAGTGATTGTGGATGAACGAATCAATTGATTAGATTCGTTTTGATTTTTTAATAAGTGATTTTTTTGTTGTAAAACAAACAAGAATAATTTTAGAGAGAAAATAGAGCAAAGGAGAAGATATAGAGAATAATAGATGGTAATATTATTGATGTATATATATTTACAGAAACTCCTATATTTATAGGCACAATAGCTAATTACAATGTAGAAATATGGTTTTTATCTTGAGAAGGAATAAGTTTAACTTGACTTACAAGATATTCCAAATACTTGATAAATAAGACATTCACTTATTTCATAACATTCCCATTAGATGTCTAAATAATGCTATCTCCGATTTTGTCAATTATTTATATTTCCTTTTTGGGGTGTTTTTCTCATTTCTTTACATTTCTATTTTTGGCAAGTTTTAAGATATTTTACTACTATTTTCTCTTATCTTATTATACTAATCTATTACTTAAACAACCAAAATTAACACTTAGTTATCTAACTACCTAACCTATTAACCCAAACCACTCCCTCCTTTTCTTTACAGAAATGTGAATAAGCTCTTAGACTGCCTTTTCAGTTCACTCTCTATCTCTAGAACTTTCGAACCTTAGATCTCTTTACAACCCATTTTCACTCAGTCCTCTCAATCTTTGAGTTAAAGTCCCTAGATCTAGATCTGATTTCCATTTTCATACACTCCTCTCCATCTCTCTTGCTCTCTATCTGGCTTTTTATATTCCCTTACTTAAAAGATCTCCTCTTCATGGAGTCTACCAATCGCAATCATCTGTTTGATGGAAAATTAGCCGACAATATTTTAATATTATCGGACATTTCAAAGGCAGATGGGAAGCATTATGGAGATTTTGATAATCCCTTATTTTCAATCCCTAATTGTTCGGCTTCTTAAGGAAAAAATTCCCTTAATGCCTTATTTGGCAATGATGATTCCGGAATTATCTCGGATTAAGCTATATCTCTGATTCCATAATAGTCTACTATTGTTAATTATTCAGAAGATAACCATAATCTGAGCCTTAGATCCAGTTCAATATTAGATGAAGGATTTGTCTCTGAGCTTGAAGTAACCTGAAAGTTGCGGGTTCCCCAGAAGATGATAGCCTCAGGTCCCAAAATTGAGGGTCTTCTCAGATGCTTTGTACCACACCACTTATATAAGAATTGAAGTGAGTTTCTCAATTTTAATTTTTTCTCAATTTTATCTTTGGTAGATCTGCCTTTCGAATCAATTTTTTGGTAATTTTTTTCATTTTTCTCTATTAAGTTATTATGGAGATTGAGTATATTATTCCATCCATCATCAATCTATATAATGTTTCTGTGGTAAGTTTGCTTCTAGTAAAAATATCTTCTGTTTGGCCTTTTTCTTTTGTCTTGTTGTTCTATTTGGCTCCATGTGATAGCATTAAGTTGGTTGACCCTTGGGTTTTGAACATCAATTGTTTTGTACTATTGGAAGCATAGTAGGGATTTCTATGTTGGCATTTTGTTCGACTGGCTGATATTACTTGTTTGTATATCTGCCATTCCAATCAATTTTCTGGTAAGTTTTTTCTTATTTCTCTATTAGCTTATTGTGGAGATTGAGTATATTGTTCTATGCATCATCATTCTATATAATGTTTCTGTTTTAATTTTGCTTCTGGTTGAAATATCTTCTGTTTGGCATTTTTCTTCTGTCTTGTTGTTCTGTTTGCCTCTATGTGATAGTATTGAATTGGTTGATCATTATTTTTGAACACTAATTATTTTGTAATAGTTGAATCATAGTAGGGATTACTCTATGATTTTGTCTCTGTTGTAAATATTGAGATTTTATTCCAATTTCAACTACAATTTACTAATCTATAATTCCATTTTTTGACCATTGCCATTTGCACTTTATATCCCATGCTTATAAGTTTTTATGTAGACAATAAGATTATAAGTTCATCCATCATGATGTGGCAAATATAATATGAACATGCTTGCATATTTTCCTCATACTGTGATTGGTTTTGTGTACTGTCATTATGTCATGTTATTTTAATAGACTTGCATTTAGAGTTGTTGATAATTGCTTATTGTGGCCACTCAATGATGATATTTGTACAAATATTGAGAGTTAACCATGTAAAGTTCATTTTGAAACTTTATGTGGTTTTGAAGGCAAACAATTGCCACTCCACATTGATTGAAAACATAACATTTGAACATATAGTTTACTTTGTACTTCTTGCTTTCTGTTGTAGATTTTTTTTTTTTTGCTTCTGGATACTAATATTTTTCTTGTTGTTACTCAATGATGATATTTTAGTAAATACTGAGAGTTTCTATGTTCAATAACATTTGTACATTTATATGATTTTGGAGGCAACCAGTTGTCACTCCACCTTGATTAAGTACATGATATTTGAACAAAACAAATAATCACCATTAAGCTTTTTACATAATTTCCAAAATATGTCATATGTGGTCCAAAACACTAATAAAAATGTTTGACTAATGATCATTTTTCATTCATGATCATGCTTTAAACCTCTGCTATGCCTATTGCTTCTACTGCTGTGCTTGTTGCTTCATTACCCCTCCTGCTTGCATACCCCATTGTGCTATTATTGCTCTACTCACATCACTTAAAGCTGCTGTCACATGTTCATAATTTGGGTTTATTTGAATTGGTAGCTCATTGTTTCTGGTCATCCTCCTCTTGTTCACATAAGGGATCTTGTAATTGTTTCCCCCTTTAACTCTTAGAATCTCATTCATGCAATACATGAGAGTTAACCATATAAAGTTCAATGTTTCTTGACTGATTTTCACAAATGATTTTTCAATTGCATCTATTAGGTCTTGGACTATTTTTTGTTTTGTAATGTTTGTAAGCTTCTAAAGTGCCCTAGATCTAGGACATTAAGCTCTATATTACATCCATATGAAGTTGCAGTATTAATAAAATCAGGATCTGTGGGTGATATGTAAAGTCTTGTATTATCTTGTTGTATGTAAATTTTCCTTCCCCTTCTGTCTGACCCACTTTCCTTAATGACAGGTATGATCTGGTTGATTATACAGTTTTTGATAACTTGTCTTGTGATACTCTGTATTGGTTTAACCTCCATTGTGCCTCTTGGTCTATTTACACTTTATCTTTGTGCTGGAACTTGTTCGATAAGTGGAAATAGTCTTATTTTACCATCAAAACTATATGTTCCGTCACTACATATTCTAGGTCTTGCAACTACCCCAAAAAACATCACTTTCTCTATAAATCTCTTAGACTTACATGTTTTATAGGGGTCAAGTTCCTCTGGTAACATATAGTATCTCAAAGTTTTCCGTGTCTGAAAAAATCACTTCTCATCTATATGTATATAATCAAAGAAATAAGAAAATAACATGACATTTGCTAATGAAGACCAACTGATTTTGTTAAGTATCCATTGCATTCTGGCATAAGTGTTACTAAGGGTCAAGTAGGGTTTTAAAGAACTACTATAAGGTCTTATTATTCCATTCTTTTTTAGTTTTATAATAGTGGTTGTAAAATAATGTAATACATCTGCTAATCATCTCATATTTGTTCTTTTATTAGGGAAAGAGCTCTTACTTGATCTGTTGTGATAAATTTGACTTGCTTGCTGTCAACATATCTTCTTGAAGTGTGAACCAATCTACCATTGATTATGTTTTTTTTAACCCTTGACCAAAGGTTAGAAATTGTGATTCTTGATACATTGAATTATTGGGCTACTTTCTGAATTATGCATTTCTTCATCTTTCTATCATTATAATTCATTAAAAATATTTGGTCGATTTTCTGGAGTTTTGTGTTGCTCAATCTCTTAGACTTTGAGTTGGTTGCATGTTGGACTGGTAGTGATTGTAAATGTTGGAATGATTGAGGTACGTCTTCTGTCTCCTTTTCATATTGTTGTGCATTTTATCCGTCTTCTGCATATCCATCACTATCATGTTCTTCTTCTTTTTTAAAGATATTGTCATCTCCTTCCTTTGATGATAAATCTAATTGAGTTGCTTCAAAATAGGTGGTGATGAAGTCATTGGCGGAATAAACTTGAGCTCTTACTTCATTGTCATTTGGTGTTTTGGTTTGGCGTAAGAAAAGGGAGCTAGCAATGATGTTCATATCTGAGCTTACTGTGATGTTTCCTTGAATGGTGTTGCTGGTTTTTTCCTTTTGAATTTGTGAGTTTGCTGTTATGTTTTCTTGAATGGTGTTACTGGTTTTTGCCTCCTGAATATCTGAGCTGGCTATGATGTTATCTTCGCCCACATCGATCCATGAGCTAGCAGTGATTGAAAAGGAGTTGGCGATGATGTTAGGATCGTTATATGGAGGGCTAACTGAGTTGGCAATGATGGCAACTTCCCTATCATTAACCTGTGTGATAAATTGCCTTGAAATCCTGTAATTTCTGTCTGATTTTTCTAGTGATGAACTACTAAAAATTGGTTCTTTCACAGGTTGAACTGTTGAAGATGAAGCTGTCATTTTTCTTTTGGGTTCAGCTGCCTGTTCATTTTGTGAATCAGTAGAAAAATTTCCTGTTGAAATGATTTTGAAGTTCTTCTTCATTTCTAGATTTTGTAAATATAGTAACCCAATTCACTTGCAACCCATTATATAGGGTGTAACTGAGATGAACAGTTGATAAAATTTGAACTTTAAAACTAACTTTCACTTTTTTATGGGAATTTGTAATTTATAAGTGGGTTTTATGTGTTTGGCGCCCAAGATTAACAAAGGCTAATCTCCTCTGCCAGCACAATAAATTCCACTTAAAATCAATTTTCTATTATTTATTTTGGGATACCTTGATTTGTGTGTTTTTCCAATATAAAGAATTTAAGAAAACAGAGGTAGTATGTCTTGTTAAAACTTTACCAAATAAAAATCCTGAGGAAAAAAAATTTAGTGAAGAAAAAAGAGTATATGATTCTTTACTTAAATATATTGTGAAAATAATGTCTCGTTAAAAACTTTTAACAAGAAAACACAGTGGGTCAAAAATCTTGAAAAGATAAAAAGAGTGCAATACGTATTTAACTCCTCTCATGAAAACATAACTTGAAATTTTTAAGATCAAGTATTCTAATTTTTATACATCAAACTTGTAATAAGATGTGTAGAATTTGTAATGAGAGATGTTTCATAATTGAATCAACATAATTGTAGCTTGATTGAGTTTGGTCAAACATCAATATCATCATTATTTTGAAAATCATAAGAGTAGAGATATTTTAGTGAAGTTTGCTTTGTCAACTGTCTTTGATGGAACTTTCATGGAAAATCTTCCCAATTGTAGCTCTAGCCTTTGTTTAGTGAATGAAAATTCTTATATTTTTTAATATGACTCATAATTTGTTATACATGAACATTTTCAACTTACTAATAAATGTATCTTGCATGATTAGAATGACATACAAAATGCTATTATAATAGCTATAACCCATAGTTATTAGGTAATCAAATAATAATCATCACTAAGGATATTTCAACATAACTACTTAACTCTAATTTAATAGCTTTATATTAAATAAAACTATATCTTACTTATAAATTATAAAAATATATCATTTAAATCATACTTAATAAGATATAAACAAGATTGCATCAAATCTATAATATATACTTATAATTATCATATCTTAGAGATATCTAAGTAAACAATTAATTCTATTTTAATGGGATCATGTTATAAGCAACCATATCTTGCTAATAAAAAGAAGTATTATATTAAACAAGCTAGTAAGATATATTAGTGCATATTTTTGCGCTAAAATTTGGAACTTTATCTTCTCTTCTATCAATTCTACAAAATCCTTTGCAATCAAGTCTAAAAATAATAACTATAATGCACTATTATCCCTTTTCACGAAAATTTACCTAATCGTCACAATGGAAAACCTCCATTGTTGAAGTATTCCTTTACTGAAGACAACTTAGGATGCAAGTTTCTTGATTGCTGAAAATATGAGATAATTTTAACTTGTTTATTTCAATTTGTTTAAATTTCTTCCAATAATTCCAATTACTTCTGTTTTGCATGTTTAATTTTTTATTTACTTTGCATTTGGTTCCTAAAATCAGGTTGAATAAAATGCTTGTCATTTTTTTAAGTGGATTAATCCTCCACATCCTTATTACATCCAGAGGGCTTTGTTAATCTTAATAATAAGAGTTAAATAAGCTAAACCAGCAGAAAGAATGAACACATGGATTATGATAGGAGGACGAAAATGTTTGCTAGTTATGCTGTATAATGATATTTGTTTTTGTTGTTTTATATGTGATAGAGTAGATAAGTGTTATAGTGTAGGTTTATGGTGTTTATTATTTACTGTAAATGATTTTTGACGGTTCTGCAATAGCATATAGCACCTAAGTGCAATTTGACTTGCACTTTGCCTTCACTCCTCTTGGTTCATAGGACTTATTGTCGAATCTATCCTCATAGTCACTCCACACTTAGTAGTTGTTATTCTAAATGGTCAACACTCTAAAAAATCAATGCCTAACTCCCAACACAAAATGGCTATATTTGGATCAAAATGTAAGTTTTATGCTAGTTTTTCCACTATTTGTGTTTTGCTAATTTTCCTCTTTACCATCACTAAGAACTCTATTGCTAAGATCTGAATCGTCTACATACTTTTCATCACCTCATGTTCTGCCTTTAAATGCATCATTCAAATGCTTCTCACCCCTAAAACCTTTATCAATCCCATCTAATCCTAGATTTACATGTGTTGCTTCTGCTTCTGCATCTATTCTTTTTCTTTTTTTTTCTTTCCTTTTTAATATTTTCTATGACTTCACTTAATTCCATATCTAAGTTTGAATCATGATTTTTTGCTGCTGCTGCTTCTTTTTTACCATTAGACTTATCATTTTTTGACTTATCTTCTTTAGAAAATAATTCCTTCATACTGTGACTTGTATCAATATCTGAATTTATGAGCTCTTCTATGATGTCTGTTATGTATTGGATTTGCTAAAATAAAAGGTTTTTGGCAAGGTTTAGGAGCTGCTGCTTATTCATTAACTAAATGAACCTTGTTGCTTGGACTATGTCCATCTTATTACATTCAAACCCTTCCTTTACATGTTGCTTGACCATTAAGAAACTCCACATCAGCAGAATAATTTTCAACCATTGGGAAAAATTTCATTTTTAGAATCTCCATGGTCCATGTAGAGGTCCATGGTATCACTAGTCTCTAGTAGAGACACTTTTCAATTAACATCTCTTATCTCTTGAAATCCAGTGCAATAAGGGACCAAAGTCCACCATTTTAATAATTTTGTCACATTTATCTTACTAATCTTTTTAGCACCATCAAGAAAATCAAAATAGCTAACCCAATCAACATCAATATTCTCTTCAATATACTCAACTCCACTAATATATTTCTGCCCATTATCATTCATAAACTTTCTTTGAAACCTCCAATGCAAATTAATATACTTATAATTTATGGTCAAATCCAAACAAACAATAGATAATTACAAGATAAAATTGAATTATTTTTAGTGAAAATAGGACAAGTTTGCATTACAATTATGCTTATTATACAATCTATAACTCCGAATAGTAGTAAATTTCCACTACCGACAATGATAATAAACAAACCAACCACATATTAATGCCATTACAGTAAACCAGCAAAAGGATAAATATGCAAGTGCTCCTATATCAAAATGGCAAAAAAAAAAATACCATGGATATCACTATAATCATAAAAAAAAACATATACATAGTAAATACACATGCTACGAAACCTTAAAAAATTAATAAAAATAAGGGAGACAAAAAGAATATTTAGAAAAACACTGCATCCATTCAAAAGAAGACAAACATAAGTTCTGTCATGGCACTTTCAAGTTCACAGAGTAAGCAAAAGAAGAAGAACATGAATTAACCTCTTCAAATCACTAGAAATAAATAAAAAATTTGAAATTTCTTCTCAATGTTCATCTATTGCAATATATTTCACTTCATAGGTGAAATCAAGGGCATTGTAAGATTCTTCCCTTAATCTCCTTAAGAAACCCTTGATTTTAAAGAAATAAAAATGTTTCCCGTAATCTATCTTTCTATTTTTCATGCTAAATGACCAAAGGAAAGAGAAAATTTTAACTAAAATCATATAGGTCCTATATTTTTCACGTAAGCATCTAAAATAATTCTACATCAAAAATAAATACAATGCGATTAGCATTTGGGAGTAATGTGCTTATTTAGAACAGGAGAAGTGGAACATTTTTATGAAGTTAAAGTGTCTAAAGGGAACAACACAAAATTCAAGTTTCACTCGAGAAATTCCTCAAAGTTCAGGGGCATAATTGCATATTAGGCCATGATACAAGTGACCACTTGATAAAAAACTAGTTATTTAAAATAGGCTTATTTGTATGCAAATTTATTATGGTAAACTTAGGATATGGCACAACTTTATGTTTGACATTGCAAAAATAGCACTAAAATAAAACCCCAATAAATATAGCACAAATTAAATCTAAATGCCAACATTACCCCTCAAAAAACATGCCAACCCCTTTCTTCTTCTATTCGCCTTTGTCCTCTTCTTCGTTTTCTTCTTAAAATTAAAAAAAGTTGATGATTTTCGGCAATCATCCCTATTATTATTATTATTACCAAAAACAAAACCCCCATTTATATATCCAGGTCTCAGAATCTTCGACAAAAAATACAAATAATAATTTTTATAAGAAAACCAAACAATCAACTTTGATAAGTTGCACAAATAATTCTTTTCCTTTTTTTTTTCTTAGCTATATTTGAAATTAATGATTGTCACCTGAGTAGTTGCAGTCGATAAGAGCTATTGTTGGCCAGTTGCCTTTTGAAGTAACTTAGCTAACATGGTGAAAGGATGAAGAGATGTTCCTTGCTTATTCCAACTTGAAACTGCATCAATTTCATGAAATTGAAGAAGATTGATGTTCATCACACTATATTTTTATTTTTGATTCAAAGCTCGATGACTAATTCTATATGAGATGCTCAATTGAAGATCATAAATTTTTAATTAAAATTGCAAACTGCCCTTTAAAATTTTATACTTTAACAAATAGGTCCTAAATTTATGAGAAAATATAAGAAAATAAATTTATATACCTAAGTTTGTTAAGAAAATAAGAAAAAATAAATTTATATACCGGTATCTAGAAGAAAATAAGAGAAAATAAATATATTTATCGGCTCTGATGGTCGACAGTGGAACGAAATTAAAATAAATAAATTTATTTACCGATGGATATAGTCGAAAGTAAAGAAAATAAATTTATTTTTTAGTAACAGACGGTAGCTCTGATGGTGGTATTGAGACGGGAGACATGTAGGTTTTTTTTAAGAAAATAAAAAAAAAATTTATATAACAGTAGCTACCAAAAAAAATAATAATTTAACTAAGTGCATATTTATAAAGGAGAAAAAAAACTATTTATTTAATTAAATATAAAAATAATATTTATTCAAACAAAATTCAAAAATTGTGCCATGTACTATAATTTTCAATTTATTAATCAATTAAAAATTGCTTAAAATACAACGGTATTTACGATTGTGTGTTTGGACCAGTAAATAATGAAATCCATCCATGTCTCCTTACTTTTTAAATCACTTTTTCAGTCTTTTTTTTGGCTTTTTTTTTTTCAAGTAATATATGAAAAGAAGGAAAAATTGTAAAAACAAAAAGGAAATTGTTAATATTATCCAAGGTTGACGGAACAAGAGAGTGAAAGGAGACGGAGAAAAGAGGATCCAAGGGAGGCGCGAGAAAACCAAAACAGAAAACACAAAATTCATAAGTTACAGAGAAAACAATGCCAACACCACCAGCTCAATCAGCTGCCGGCAGCCACCGTACCGTGCCTCCGTTTCGTTTTACATGCGAAATCTCCCCCTAATTCAAAATTTCCCTTCTCCATCCTAAACTTAAACCACCTGCGTTCATTTTCCCCGCTATGATCTGTATGTAGCTTTTTTGCTCTTCCATTTTCAATTTGATTCGCCACTTTTCATCTTCTTTTCGCCTAGATTTGTAAATGGAGTCACTGGTGGAGCTCTGCGACCTCGTGGTGCAGAAACCGACACAATTCAAGGATAAATTGACGTGGATTTGCAATCGATGTCCTCCATCGGAGGTTTTCCAGGCCGGATCGCCTAGGGTTTCGCGTTCGCAGCTCAATGCCGTCCTTGTTTTGGCTCGATTTCTCTCTAAGTGCACTGAATATGTCGACAACAGGCCTGAAGATATCGTTCTTGAGTTTTTTCGCGCGATTCCGTTGTCGTTTAAACAATCATTCTGGCCCCAGTCGTTCAGCATCGACTCGATCTCTTTGTTCTTTGTAGATTTTATAGGATATATAACCAAAGCAGCGGAATTGTCCAAGGATTTCTCGGAGGAGATTGCTGCCTATGTTGGTGATGTGGTTGTGGCTGCGATCAATTACAATGCCAGTGATAATTTGGCTATTCCTAAGGCCTTTTTACTGGCGTTAACGCTTAATTTCCCGCCAATTGAACAGTACGATGCGGAGAAACTGGTATCCTGCCTTCTTGATCAGCTGAATTCCTCTGCCCAGGTTTCGGTTTCTTCTAGCGATCAAATTGGTTTAAACTCCGAGACCTCGTCGTCTCAGTGCTCGCCGATGAGCAACTTAAACCATCAGAATTCTAACCACAGCAACGGAATTTCAAGTCCGGCTAATGATACGAGCCATGTTTCGGGCTCGTCCAGCACCAGTGTAGTGTCTTCGGTGTCTGTGGCGATAAATGGAGCAAGTGTAACGTGGAAGAATGGTTTGGATTCTGCGGGAATGAGTTTTGGGTTCAATGATGGAGGAGGGTGTTTGTTTAAGCAGCAAGTGGCTTCCTTCGAGGAGGAGACTGTGGAGGCATTGGAGAAGCAGGTGATTGCATTTAAGTTAATTGCACATGTGCTGGATCATGCGAAGATTGATAATGATCTTTTAAAGAGCCTGAGGACAATTGCGAAGAAGCAGTTACAGTCTCTATCTGCATTTCTAAAGGTAGTCGTCAGTATTTTCGCATGCAAACAATATTTTCATCTGTATTTAGCAGACATCCTTACTGCATTTTCTGGAAACCAAAAAAATTGAATACCTTGAACAAAGGGCCTCAAAGATAATGAAGTTACGAGAAATTAAGAAGTATAGGCAGATAAAGTTTCATCTACATGATGGTTTAATCATAATCATAGAGTTTCTTGCATGCATCATGATTTTTCTCAAGTTAATTCATTGAATTTGGTTAATACACATCACGGTTTAATCATAATCATAGAGTTTCTTGCATGCAACTTTTTTTTCTCTCAAGTTAAACCGATGAATTTGTTTAAGTGATCCAAGCTTATATCTTGGCACTGCTGTAAACCTCTTACTGCATTTGGATCAGGGTGACAAAAAATTTAACTTCTTGAGGAAAGATTTTAGAAGGGCTGGTTGTTAATAGCCTGAAGATGTTGTTATGTTTCTCGAGAAGCATAATCTTTGAACTAGATTTGTGCGTCCTTGTATGAATGCTGCTTAGTTCAGTAGAGAAATTTCTCAATTTAATGATTAGCTAAGAAATTTGGTTATATGGGCAGATACGGAAGAGGGATTGGACTGAACAGGGGCAAGCTTTAAAAGCTAGAGTGAATGCCAAACTGTCTGTTTATCAGGCTGCAGCCAGGATGAAACTTAAGACTATTGCATCTATTGATGCAGATGGGAAAACCTCCAAGAGGTTAGTGCTTGAGACTCTTGCATTAATGATAGATGCTGCAGAAGCATGCTTGATCTCCGTATGGCGGAAGTTGAAAGTATGCGAAGAGTTGTTCAGTTCCCTTCTTACTGGTACTGCACATATTGCTGTGACTAAAGGAGGTCAGCCACTGCGTGTTCTGCTTATTCGCCTCAAACCTCTTGTACTGACTGCATGCGCACAGGTATTTTGCATAAATGGGATTTTTTTATACTTATCGTAGACATTTAGTTCAGTGGCTATGGTCTTTATTGTTGTACATCCAAATTTTAACAGGCCGATACGTGGGGGGGCAACCAGGGGGCTATGTTTGAATCTGTCATGAAAACAAGTTGTGAGATAATAGAATCTGGGTGGACCAAGGACCGTCCTCCTGTTGACACATTTATCATGGGACTTGCCACAAGCCTACGTGAACGAAATGATTACGATGAACAGGTTGGTTCATGTTTTGGTAACAAATTCCACTACATTGATTCATATGGTTTTCCTACATCCATTTTGCAGTTCTGCCATTGAAAAAATGCATCTAGCCATTTATCAACGTCATAAATTGGAATGGTGACATCCTACATCTATGTTAATGTCACAGTTCTTGATTTTTCTTTGCTGGAGCTTCCTTAACTTCTTTCATAAATTTTCTAACTTTTTTCAATTATGTGTTCACCTTTGTTGAGAAGATTATGTAGCATCGGTGCTTATCATGTTATTTGTGTTCAATGATTAATAATTTCAAGTGTTTGTACTCATGTAATTTAATCAGCAGGGTTTTGGACATTCAAAAAAAAAAGTTTCCTCTTATGTACTCAATATTCCTTTTATGTTATTAAATTTTTATGGTTGAATGACTTGAATTCTATTTTATATATACAAGTTATGCTATTTTCAGGTTGACAAGGAAAAGCAAGGAGTTCCAGCTGTGCAACTGAATGTTATACGCCTGCTAGCTGATCTGACTGTTGCGGTTAACAAGTCTGAAGTAGTAGACATGATACTGCCTCTTTTCATTGAAAGCTTAGAAGAGGGTGATGCTTCATGTCCTGGTTTATTGCGACTCCGAGTATGAACCTTTGTCTTCATAGCTTGTGTTACTGAATAAAATAGTCCCAATGTATCTTATTTCCTTGTTCTTTTGTTTTTGACATTTGTTGTCCCTTGTGGTTTTATCCTTTATTGCTTCTTTAATTTCATTGCATTGCTTCCTGAATTTCCCTGTCCTACATTGCAGCTTCTTGATGCCGTATCTCGCATAGCAAGTTTAGGCTTTGAGAAGTCCTATCGTGAGACTGTTGTTTTGATGACAAGAAGTTACTTGAGTAAATTATCTAGTGTTGGATCTGCTGAAAGCAAAACATTGGCACCGGAAGCCTCTACGGAGCGTGTTGAGGTATTTACATCGATGATCATGTTATTTGTGAAGCTTGCTTGATAGATTATTTCATCAAATGGTTGCTAACTGTTTCAATCACATGCTAGACTCTCCCTGCTGGGTTTCTTTTGATTGCTAATGGCCTTGCAAATACAAGATTGCGTTCTGACTATCGTCATCGATTGCTATCATTGTGCTCTGATGTGGGCCTGGCTGCTGAATCCAAAAGTGGAAGGTATGGAGATATCTCAACCAAATGTAATCTTTCTAGTTTTATGTGCTCATAACAATCACTTTTATTTTGCCCTATTGCATTGTCTGTTCAGAGATGTTATATCTGACAATCTAATTATGCAGGAGTGGAGCAGATTTTCTGGGGCCTTTACTTCCTGGTGTTGCTGAAATATGTTCTGATTTTGATCCTACTGTGGATGTGGAACCTTCACTTTTGAAGTTATTTCGAAATTTATGGTTCTATGTTGCCCTTTTTGGTTTAGCCCCTCCTATACAGAAAAATCAGCTACCAACAAAGTCAGTTTCGACTACATTGAATAGTGGGGGAAGCATGGGTGCAATTGCACTTCAAGCGGTGACTGGACCATACATGTGGAATGCAGAGTGGTCTTCTGCCGTTCAACGTATTGCTCAGGGGACTCCTCCTCTTGTAAGTTGGTGAATTCTCTTAATAATCCTTTGTTTTCTTATCGAAGCATTATTCCCTCGTCCTGGGCGGTGTTATGAACCTTCTCGAGATAGTTTAATTTGTGAAGTTGTCATAATATGTTAACTGTGAAGTTGCCATATTATGTACATTCACACACTTGAATTTCCTTAGGAACAGGGTCATTGAGAATATGGTTCAAGCCTTCACCTACTTTGCAATTTTGCTGTTCTGGAATCAATATTTCAGCATTTCATATAGTAACTGATTTTTTTTTTTTTTGGTCTGTGAAAAGTTGAATTCCTTCAGTAAAACCAGGATTTCTGTAACATGCTTCGCATTATTCTCCTAAATTTTTTATGCCCACCTTGGCCTGATTGAAATGAATCTATTATGGAATTAACTGAGGGTAAACTATCGATGAGGAGATGGGTTGACATCTAAGGTAGTGAAGGCAGCAAAACAAAATCCAACCAAAAACTGAATGAGTTGTGTGATTTTTAAATTGTCTAGGGATGGATGTTGGAAAAGGATCCATATAGCTTGCAGTCAAGGCTTACTCAACGGAGCATGACCAATTAAAGTTTTCCAGAAATGTTTACCTCTTTTGCAGATTAGAAATTTACTATAATTTTTCATAATGGTTCCAGTGCCACTGATGAGAGATTCATTTCTGCTTTCTTCCTGGCTTTTTCCTTTTATATATATATATATTTATTTATTTTATGTGATTTCTCATGCACCTAGGATATATTTAACTTATTGATGTCTTTTAGTTCTGATACTATCAAGGAAATGATTGCAGTATGGCTGTTATTATATTCATGTAAACTCCCACCTCTGATAGTGTCTTTGATTGGACTATCTAGTCTGGCCAGTTCAGCTTGAGGTGGTCTTGTAATATCCCAAAGGAATGCCATTGCTGCTATGTACAGTGGAGGCTAATGTTCCATTTTATTCCCTCAAATTCATCATGCAAGTTTTATGACCCATGAAATCTTGCGTTATGAACATGAAAGTCATATTGTTTCTCAACCATATGGTAGATTTTTGGGAGAATTACTCCCAAGTCACTAAGGTTTGGACTAAGTGTTTTCAAAATTGTATTTACAAATCCAAATAGTTAACTCAATCCAACTGTGTTCTTCTCCTTCCTCCAACTTGCTGAAGCAGCAACAATGGAATCAAGCTTTTCATCCAGTCCTAAATCATAACTTCAAGTCATCCTCAAAATTCCAGTCCCTCTTTTGAATCATCAAACCGGACCATGATTTTTTCGTATCTCAAATCTCCAAAAATTAGATAAATCAAGACCTCTAGATTATATGTATCATGATAACCAGAAACCAGTATCAATGAAGGAAACACTTACCGAGGAGATGAAGAAAATGATCATGATGCCATAAGTGTTTGTGGCAATGGTGTGGGTAAATGGGTTTCAAGCATGTGGCATCCTGAGAAAAGAAAAGAAAGAAAAGGAATCGATTTTTTAACTTGATTGTGGTAAAATAATGAATATATTTAAATGAACAATAAATATTTAAGTCAATAAAATGTAAATAAATATTTAGAATAATTTTTTTTCAGTAAATTTATTTAAATAAATTTAATTAATATACTTTAAATAATGTAGTTAACATAAATAAGGTAATTTTAGAGTAATTTAAATATAAAATGGTGGGTATTGTAGAGTTTTCTGCTTTTCCTACTGGTAGTTTACCCAAAAAACAGACATAAGGATCTGAATGTTGAATTGCCGAAAACATTGGATATGTGAATATGATTTTAAAAACACATGGACTTGAAAGTAGCTATTCCAAATCTCAGGGACTTGAAAGTAAATCTCCCTAGATTTCCTGTGAAAGTCTAGTATATACACTGTAGAAAAAGATCAACATGATTTGTGTTGACTGATTTCATCTTTGACATTCTGATAGCTGTAATTGCCATTTTACTGTTTAAAATGGAGCGTGTTTGAATTGCTACTATGCTCCATCATGCATTTTTTTTTTCTAATGGCATTAAATTCTTTTGTTAAATTTTGATAATAAATTAAATATAATTAGGAGATTATGGTTTTCTTTTAATTGGCATTGACAACCTTGGAAGAATGCTTTTTGACTTTTTGTACCTAAAATAAATTTCCATTTATCTATAGTTGTCATTGCTGTAGTGAAAGAACACCTACCTAATTGTGTTGATGTAACAATGTTTCCTCAGGTTGTCAGTTCAGTGAAGTGGCTTGAAGATGAATTGGAACTCAATGCCCTCCATAATCCTGGAAGCCGCCGGGGGAGTGGCAATGAGAAAGCCGCTAATACCCAAAGAGCTGCTCTTTCTGCTGCCTTGGGAGGGCGAGTTGATATTGCAGCAATGAACACAATTTCAGGTTAGACATTGTAATTTTGGAGTTCTGTTCCCCATAGAACATTACTCTGTTCTCTGAAGGAAATATATTTGTTGATCTACGCTATAATTTAAATGGTTGTTACTTGGTAGTTGAATTTTCTATGTTTTCAGTGTTAATGAAACTCATTTTAGTCCTTGTTTTGTTCTGAAATTATCCCTCATTTATGTTTTATAGGGGTGAAGGCAACTTATCTTCTTGCTGTTGCTTTTCTGGAAATAATACGTTTCAGTAGTAACGGTGGCATCCTGAATGGTGGTAGTGGTTTGACTGCCGCTAGAAGTGCCTTCAGTTGTGTGTTTGAGTACCTCAAAACTCCAAACCTTATGCCAGCTGTCTTTCAATGTTTGACAGCAATTGTCCACAGGGCATTCGAAGTAGCAGTACATTGGCTGGTATTAAGCAACTCCCTCTCTCTCTCTTTCTATCCCCTATAATTTTTCTTCACGTGCAGTGAGCTGAGCATTTTTAGTTTACTTCAAGTATAGGATAGATCTTGGTTAGAAATAGCTAGGGTTTTAGAAAGCATATTGAATTAATGCTTCGTTTAGTGGTGCCTACATATTAAGATGTTTCTTAATTGTCTTGGAAAGAAAGTGTGGATTTTCCTTAATCATTTTCAATCAATAATACGTGGCATTTTATTCTGCATGGTGAAATCTTCTGATTGCTTCAAGCATGAGCATATACTTCTGAGCTATTCATGGAATAATTCAGATTGGTTTGGATGCTTACCTCTGAGAGGTTGGGATTGATGTTGGTAAATGGGAGCATGTCCTTTTAAATTATCATATTGTTATACATTTTCGTTGGATTAATTCTTGTTTAATACTTAAGCATTGATTCTTTCCCTTGTTGTATGATGCCTATGATGTCTACTGATTTTTATGTTCAATTGATATAATCTGACTCTTTGTACTCTACAATTTATGTATCATTACAAGCAGTTGTGGATCATTTTTTAGTAGGACCCAACTAATTTAATTTCCTGCACTATCGAATTTGTACTCATATTATATGATGGTGGAATGAACTGTGCTTTTCCTTGTTTTAAGATGGTTTTCTCTTATGTTATTCACTTTTTGTTTGTCTGAACTTCATTGAAATGGTGATTTTGAGTTCAGGAAGATAGAAAAATTTACACAGGCAATGAAGCTGAGAATAGAGAATCAACTCTTTTTGCCCATACCAGTTTTCTCATTAAAAGTATGTCGCAGAGAGAGGAACACATTCGGGATATTGCTGTCAATTTGTTGACTCAGCTTAGGGATAAGTTCGCTCAGGTAGATCTTTTTGCTAGTCATTGACTTGTTTCTATTATTATTGAGCAATATATTTGGAACAAACCGAGATCCATTTATGCAGGTCTTGTGGAATTCATCCTGCTTTGACTCCCTGCTGTTTTCAGTTAATAATGACTCATCATCAACTGTTGTTAATGATCCTGCTTGGGTAGTGACAGTTCGTTCTCTGTATCAAAGGATTCTGAGAGAGTGGATCAGCATATCACTTTCCTATGCTCCATGCACTAGCCAGGGTTTGCTTCAGGTTGATTTCATGATCTATCACTTATTGTATTCCTAAATTATTTGATATGTACATATATTTTGATGCAAATTGATGAATAGTTCAGCAGTTTGCCTGTCCTACGACATGAGTAATTTTGTAACATTTTCATCAATATATTTAGAGTGGAGATGGCTTTTCCGATGTTTTTGGCATATTTAACATGCATTGTTCTTTTATGTCATGAATTCTTAAACTAGCGATAAGGGTGCAAAGAACTTTAAAATGGAGTTATTTGTTTGAAATGGAAGGTTACCTTTTTATCATAATGCCTGTTGATGATTATCAATCAATAACTTGTTTTTGGATTTAAAGTTTTTGAGTTATTGGGTTAAGTACGTGTGTTTGGTGAATAACATATGGTTTTGCACTTCATTTATGGGTTAAACCTTGCACAAGGTGTTGCTTTCATCTACTTTTGTACTTTCTTTTTCGTAATTAGATCTACACAAACATAAAAAACATCAACGAAAATACAGCATAACAGGTGTGTAGTTTAGAACCTGTATTTTGAGCTTTGCAAGTTTGCTTTCGCTGCGAAGGTTCAAATTGTAGAAACTTTCATTTTTGTTCCTCTTAATTTTATTGTGTTAGTATTATTTATGTATCATTTCTCAACATTTGAGTTGGGAGTAGACACCGGTAGCGTTTCAATCTTCGATTAAAGTTTAACATTTGCACTTTAAATTGTAAAGGCTCTGGTGGTAATGAAGAGGCTGAGAGGAATTGTGCCTATTTTGCAGTAGTGTTGTTTGGAAGTAGAAGAATATCTTCAGTTTCCAAGACGGGTCTTTGTCTTTAATAAGTTGTGAGACAACTTGATTCTGTTGGCTTTTTTTTTTTTCTAATTTTATTCTTGGGGGGTGTTCTAATAATATAGAAATAAAATATGCCTGTGTTTTTTCAGTATTATTAATTTAATGACTAACCTTCAGTTTTAAAAATGTCATGGATGATCATTTATTATCTGAATTTACAAATAACCTCCTGATACACCTGGGAATTTATTGCACGTCATTCCTGTTCATATATCATCTTTAAATTCTTCATAATGATGATTCTCTTGCTTATATAATTTATTGACATTGACATCTGTAGTATGCATTGTTATTATTTTTTTTCCCTTGACGGATTTGCTGTTTCCCCCACTCTTTTTGGTGGTTCCACATACGGTAGGAAAAGCTTTGCAAAGCAAACACTTGGCAGAGAGCACAACCGACAACTGATGTGGTTTCTCTTTTAACTGAGATACGAATTGGAGCTGGTAAAAATGATTGGACGGGGATACGAACAGCTAATATTCCTGCCGTCATGGCTGCAGCAATAGCTGCATCAGGAGCACACATGAAACAGACGGAAGCCTTCAATTTGGAGGTACTTAGTACAGGAATAGTCAGTGCAACAGTAAAATGCAACCATGCTGGAGAAATTGCGGGTATGAGAAGGTTATATAGCAGTATTGGTGGATTTCAAACTGGTAACACGCAACCAGGTTTTGGAAATGGACTTCAGAGATTAATATCTGGAGCATTTTCGCAACCACCACAGGAAGACGATTCATTTAATGGGATGTTACTAAATAAGTTTGTGCATCTTCTTCAACAATTTGTCAGTATTGCAGAGAAAGGCGGTGAAGTGGACAAGTCCCAATTTCATGATACTTGTTCTCAAGCAACTGCATTACTTCTCTCAAATCTGGTAAAGATATGTTATATTCTTCCTCGATTCCCGCTGTGCATTAGAGTTCTTAAGAGAATTTTTTAAAGTTCTTTTTCTTTTTGGCAAGGCCTCTGATTCAAAATCAAACATAGAGGGCTCTACACAACTTCTACGACTTCTTTGCTGGTGTCCAGCATATATTTCTACTCGAGATGCAATGGCGACTGGTGTTTTTGTTTGGACGTGGTTAGTTTCAGCTGCACCTCAGTTGAGTTCTCTCATTCTTGCTGAGCTGGTTGATGCATGGCTATGGTCAATTGACACCAAAAGAGGTCTCTTTGCATCTGATGTGAAGTATTCTGGACCTTCTGCAAAATTGAGACCTCACCTTGCTCCTGGGGAACCAGAACAGCCACCTGACAATAATCCTGTTGAACAAATAATGGCACATAGATTATGGCTCGGATTTTTTATTGATCGATTTGAGGTTAGTGACTGATGAAATGAATTACTCATTGACTTCTCTTTTCTCATCTTTTTTACTTTATTTGGTATATATTAGGAGACATTCGTGGTACAGGATCATGGACCTCCTATTTCATTCTTCTGTCATTTGCGTTAAACTGGATGAGTTATAATTTTAGTGAGCAATTGATGTCAGAAGGGAACTAATGAATTGTTGTGTTTCTGTTTAATATGTGCTTGCATAATATGCCCGGGCGTTAAGCGCTTGAAGCATGCTGAATTTGTGTCTTTTCACTATGGAGGAGGCGAATGATTGTTTGTACTAGTACTTTACTTTTCACATCTAAAGCAATCCTTATTTCACATATCTTAAGCTTGATATGCCCCAAAACTATCCTCTGTATGGGAAAACTATATAAAATTATGAAATTATCTCAAATTCTAGGTCAGAAGTAGGAAAATTTTCTAAACAGATAAGAATCATGTAGAATATTTAAATCTTCTGAAGTTGTTTTTTGGAGGATATAAAAACGTTGTGTATTTGTTCTTTCTCTTTCCTCACTATTGATTTAGGAACTCTACATGGCCAACAGATGCAAGAAAAATTTGTTTTCATCATATATTCTAGCACAAAACAGAAGAACGTCACTGCTAAAACAGATAGGAAGAAGAGTATGTGCTATGTAGGGTTGTCAAAATTGGTTAATGTTTTAGCATGCAGCTCTTAGGATGATTTTGAACTCTCAGATTGTTGTGGCTGAAAGATAGTGTTGGATACCATGAGTGATATTGGCCCTTTCTTATAGATATAATGATATGCCATTGGCAGGTTTACCATGGTATTTCACTGATGGTTTGAAATTCCTTTAAGTTTGCTCTTAGATGAAATCTCTACTTTGGAGGTGCATGTAAATAATTAATTCATTAAATGCTGTGCATTTCTAAGAAGTTCCATATCTGGGTTATTTTGGTTGTATGATGGATCTTTAGGAAGTCTTCTGTTGGATAATTGGATTGTTGATTTCTTGAACTTGCAATATTTAATTGCATAATGTGCTTTTATTTCAGAAGAAGTTAGTCTGCATTGATACATATACTTGTGCATCATGCGATCAATTTCACTAAATATTTTATTGTCCATTGCGTGTGATGGTTTTGGCTATATAGGTAGTTCATCACAATAATATTGAACAACTCTTGCTCCTTGGCCGACTGTTGCAAGGGACCACAAAGTCATCATGGAACTTTTCGCGCCATCCAGCTGCTACTGGCACCTTTTTTACCTGTATGCTTTTAGGGCTGAAGTTTTGCTCCTGTCAATTCCAGGGAAATTTGCAGGGTTTCAAATCTGGGCTTCAACTTCTACAAGATCGGATTTATAGGTAAGATTAATTGACTGTAAATACGATCCTGCTTTTTACTGTGTAGTTTCTTCATGAGTCAATGAGTTTTTTCCTCATCATATTTGAGCTGCTTGTAAGTGAGAGAAGAAATCTTTATGGTATTTTTAAATGAGTAGACATTTACAGGATAGATAGATAGAACAAAATAAAAGGATAAAAGAAAAGATGACCTTGACTATGAGAGAAATCTTGAACTGCATTGCATGATTTCCCATATTATTGGTCTGAAGTTATGTTGCATCCACTAATGTCGAGTCCCTTTTTATGGCCTGGAGTGGACAGTCCTCATTTTATGGAGGTTTACTTGAATTCTGATAGTTTTTTGTTGTCCTATTGATTTGTGTAGTGTGTTGTATGTATTAGGTTGGGTGACTATGCATGGTATTTTATCCATATTGAAAGGGCAAACCACAACAGGATGTTATGGCAAAACAGGTTCCTCTTCCTTCAATACTTACCCTTTCTCTTCCCAGAAAAAGGGAGGAAGTTCCTTTGCCAAATGTTAAATTCTGTGGAATTGAGGAGTTGCTGCATAATTGATTTGAAATTTGAAATGTGGCTAAGGTGTTACCTAATAGATTTTCCTTCTGCAAAACACATCAATGATGAAGATGGGTGCAGCTTCTATTATATAGGATCATAATCTATCGTTAATCCGTAATAACCGTTGGAAAAAGCTCGTAGTTCTGTTACATGATTGCAGATATAATGCAATGTACATTCATAGCTTGAAAGACAATTACAGTGCCCATGCTATGCAACCTGTAATATACTTCAAATGCTCATTCATAAAAAGTATAATTTTGGTGCTGCTGGTGGTGGTTGGACTGGGGGTTGAGGGGTTAGGCCATTAGGGTGAACGTTATTTTAGCCAGCAACCATGCTTTACACATGCATTGGTCAATTCTGCTTGTCATTTCTTCATTTTATGATTTTTTAAACTGTTCCCAATTGAAGGGGGGAAAAGGGATTTGAAATGTGCCTACTGTGGCTGGGCACCCAACTGCCCAATTTAGCAGTATTAATATTGTTAGGATGAGATGCTTCTAGCTTCAAATGCATATTCATTGGCTACAGTAAGTGAAAAAAATCCTTAGAGAGAGTTCATACCATTGAACCCTTTTGTATATCTTTTATGCATTTGAGGTTTGAGAAGTTGTCTGTTGCTCATGTTTCAGGACCTGTTTGGGCTGGTTCGCTTTTGAGCCAGAATGGTACGACATGGATAATATGAATTTTTCACAAAGTGAGGCTCAGTCTGTCTCTATATTTGTCCATTATCTTTCAAATGAGCGATCAGATGCTCAATCTGAGGCAAAAGGAAGGGGACAAGAAAATGGTAGTTCTTTGGTCGACGTGGTAAGTTAATGATATTCATTGAATATTTTTACCCAGGAATGAATTTTGAGATGATTTCTTCTAGATCATAATATCTGCGTTATCCCACCCTCAAATTTGTCTAATCAGTATTAATGGAAAATTTGTTATTGCTTCAAATGAAAACATTTTGATCTTTCTGAAGACAGTCTTATCCTCATGTTGAATTGGTTGTTAATGGAAATCTTGTGAAGTCATCAGATGCTGTGCCTTTTCATGTTGTATGAAAATAAAAATAGATAGTATTTTAGCAACATCTGAAGTGGTAAGTTGGAGCAAAAAAATATGGCTGGGTTTGTAGGTTCTATTTCTGTAGTTTATGCAATTTTCTTATTCTGCTGCTACGGTGCATTGATACAATTAAATAAATGTAGAATGATCAATTTCATCCTGTCTGGGGCCAAATGGAGAATTATGCAATTGGAAGAGAGAAAAGGAAGCAGCTGCTTTTGATGTTAAGCCAACATGAGGCTGATAGGCTTGAAGTTTGGGCGCAACCAACTAACACAAAGTAAAGTTTCAATGTATCATGCATTTAAATTCCAAGAATTTGACACTTAGGTTTTGAACATGCTTCGCTCAGTGTGTACTTGGGTGTTCTCTTTGTTCCACATTAATGATAAACATCAGGAGGTGCTATAGTTTTTTTAGATCTTGAAAATCTTTTCAATCCCATTTCTTTTCAGGGAAAACATCTCTCGGCCTAAAATAAGCTCAGAGAAATGGATAGAATATGCTAGGACTGCCTTCTCTGTGGATCCTCGGATCGCCTTAGCCTTGGCCTCAAGGTTCCCAGCAAATGTTTCTTTGAAGTCTGAATTAGCTCATCTTGTTCAGGTATGTAGCAATTATTTGGCCGCATGAATAAAATAATATAAGATTCCTTGTTTCTAATCTTAGCTTGTCAACAACTGCATCACTTCATGTTATTATTATTATTATCAATCATGGGTCTTCTGCGTTATCTGGCAATGATGCATCGTTTTTGCTACCAATCATTGCAAAACCATATTCTGCTTTATTGAACCCTCTTTCTTGCATATGAATTATGGTTGGGGAATCTATTCAAATTTTCACAAGGTGCTCTACTCTAGTAAATCTCTTACTCTTTTTTGCAAGATGTTCAAGTCCTATTTTGCTATTAGTTTTTCTATATGATGATTCCACTTTGCCATAAGCCCGTCTAAGCTCTTTGTATTCTATTTATTTGTTCATGGTATGTCACTTGATTCAATACTTTATTTTTCCATTGCAGACACATATTCTGGACATTCGCTGCATACCCGAAGCATTACCATATTTTGTTACGCCAAAAGCAGTTGATGAAAACTCAGTGCTTTTGCAACAGCTGCCACATTGGGCTGCTTGTTCAATTACTCAAGCTCTTGAATTCCTCACTCCTGCATATAAAGGTCATCCACGTGTGATGGCATATGTTCTCAGGGTTTTGGAATCCTATCCTCCAGAAAAAGTAACCTTCTTCATGCCACAGCTAGTGCAGTCATTGAGATATGATGAAGAGGTGCATTTTCCTTAGAAATGCTAATCTTTATTTACTAATCACATTTTTCACATAGATGCTGTAGTTTGTGAGTTGAAAAGCAGTACATGGATTCAGGCTTGGTTTGATCAGTCCAAATTATTCAAATTTTGAAGGGTGCAGTGAGGCTATGGGCTAATCAACCCAACTTGTACCTTGCCTTTGTGGTATACAAAAAAATAAAATTAAAAAAAAAAGCTGCGACAAGTATAGAAGCAGATTCATAATCCATTCTATTTTTAATTACTGTTTATTTATTACCACCCCAATTCGACCTTAATGTGATTACTAATTAGGTTAAATTTGACTGAGGAGTTAGTAATTGCACAAGTCTAGAAACTAAGATGAATGGTTTATTTCATACTCATGCTTCAGTTTGTTTTTCCTTAACTTGATCCAGCTTGCCAGGAATACATATTGCAATCATGACTTTTTTTGTGCTAATCCACTGGAAAACTGTGTGTATCCTAATGCTTTGAATTTGTAACAAAATGATTTTGCAGAGGTTAGTTGAAGGATATTTGCTCAGAGCAGCCCAAAGAAGTGACATATTTGCCCATATTCTGATTTGGCATCTACAGGTGTGAAACATCAATAGAATGCAGTGCTATTAACACGTACTTGTTATTCCAAATTTTTTGCTCTTTATTTCTGTAACATGTGGGTTTATGGATTTCAGGGTGAGCAATGTGAACCAGAACCGGGAAAAGAAGCTATGGCCGCAAAGGTATGTCCTTACGGTCATTTATTTGTCAGAGCTTTTCATGCAACTAACTAGAAAAAGAAAAAATTAACTTCACTTTGTATTTGGAAGAGGACTTCTAAGTTGTCTAGGTTGCTTATCTTGAGTCTTGAGTGATTAAAGAAAAAGAAGGATCACTAATTTTCAATATAAAAGTTGAATCAATTCAATGTAACTACCAATTAGCTGTTAGCAGACTAGTCTTCTTTATGATTGAAATGGGTGTTGTGCTTGGCTGAAAACTGGGGACCGGACACAAGGGTCTTTATGGCCAATCAACAATTTGCTTCAGATTAGTCTATGGATCTATATAATAAAGTGGAGTTGGTGGTGGAAACTATTTCTCATTTTTGAACATTGAAAGTTAAAATAAATCTTCCCACTTCACAAATAAGGTATTGATCAATAATAGTAGTCCAAGAGTTTCAAAATACTAGTAAGTGCATAAAAAAGTCTTATATGCTTTCATATACTTCAAAGATTCTCTTATAGATTCTGAGAGAACTGAAATTTTCATTAGTTATGCAATCAAACTTATTTCAAAAAAAAAAAAATCATATATGAAAAGGTTCAACAATGAAACTAGTCTCCAGTCCCCAAGCTCATAGCAGGGTTCAACTTTTGCATTTATCAATTTGGTTAAACTTCAATTACTTTTGCAATTTTGTTCTTCATTTGGTATTCTATGTGACGCTAGCATTACCATAAACATTTAGTAGAAGTCATTGTGTGTATTTGTTGAAATTGAGTTGTTAATTCAAATCCTGAAGCATATAAGGTATGTCAGTAACTTCAATTCTATGCTATATATGCTTCATGAGATGAACTAGCCAAATTTGCCTTACACAATCTGGACCCAATTAGTTTTATTCCATGTCCATGTTAACAAGGTTACAGTAATTTTGAATAGAAGGCGAAGAGGGATTACTTGCAACAATAGGAGTTAGAAAGAGTTGGAAATTGGTTCATTGAATTTATCTGGAAACCAATAATTTTGTGTACTTTATTTTTCTGAATCTTTTATTCATTTTGTTATAATTTAAGCTTAATATTTATCTCGGGGACAAGGATAACTACAAAAATTTATGCTGGAAAATTATATAATCACCTTTATTGTTGGTTGTTGAAATTTGAATTTAAATACTTTTTGAACTAAGAATTCGAGTAATTTTTCTTTAAATGAATATGCATATATACAATTGATAAATGTCATCTAACCATCTCAATTTGTCCAGAACATTGAATTTCTCAAAATCATGTTACCAACTCTAGTTATTATTATATTTTCTCAAGGATCAATGAAGTTTATGCAGCCTGGTATCGATATATTTTGATATTTACCTACTTGGCAGCATCCTTATATATGATCAGTTTATATGTGAATTAGCCAGCACTGTGTTCTGAAATCTTTGGTTTGTAATATCTTGTTATGTTCATAATTTGAGATGTGTTCACATATTTGTGTCTAGATTCAATTATGTATCAATTGTGTGTATGTCATGTTTCTGGAGCTTTTTCCATATGCAAATGCTTGTGCATATTTGTTTTTATTTATCCATTATAAATTGTCATATCTGCAAGCTATTTAATGCCTAGTAACCAAGCATATTCTTGCTGTTATTTCAGAATAGTTCCTTCCAATCATTGTTACCGGATGTTAGGCAACATATTATTGATGGTTTCACTCCCAAGGCCCTTGACATATTTCAAAGGGAATTTGACTTCTTTGACAAAGTTACATCTATATCTGGTGTCCTCTATCCAATTCCAAAGGAAGAACGTCGAGCTGGGATCCGGCGGTATACCTGAGTTAATTCTTTATCTCTTCTTATTTGTGTTTCTATATCTTCTTGGTGAAATTTTCTTGGACTTCCCATGACAGGGAGTTGGAAAAAATTGAAGTGCCGGGAGAGGACCTCTATTTACCAACTGCTCCAAACAAGCTTGTCAGGGGTATACAGGTGGACAGTGGAATACCATTACAGTCAGCAGCCAAAGTTCCTATAATGATTACATTTAATGTGGTTGACCGGGATACACCAAATGAAATAAAACCTCAAGCTTGCATTTTTAAGGTAAGCTGTGAACTGGTTAATGTGAAAACTTTGGATTGTTTGAAAATCTATTATTTTAAAATGCCTATGAAGGAACTAAGTGTATAAAATTAAGATAACAAATGTACGCCCTTATTGGACCTCTATTTTCCATGCCCATTTATGTTGATATCTGGAAGTATGGTAATAATGTCGGGTTCTAAAAGTACAATTTTCACATGCATATGATATGACAGATGCGTAGTCACAAGTAATCGGATGAGATTAAATTAGAAATGAGTAATGACCACTTCTGACTAGTGCAAGTGGGGAACAAATGAAGGATGCTTTTTTATCGTTTGGACATGTCCTCTGTAAACCAGCGGTGTTCCTCCATGCATAAATGCAATAGATGCATTGAGGTGAAAGGTGTTAAAAGGGAAGAGAGGTAGACCTTGTACCAAATGTAGGAAATTATCAAATGGCTACCTATTGTTTAGCATTTGTGCATACTTTGTAGTGAATAAAACGGATTGGAAATGAAGGATTTGTTTTTCTAACCCCAACTAGTTTGGGGTTAAGGTTATATGCAGTGTATCATATATATCTTTGTGGTGTTTGGAGAGAGGTTCACACATTGATAGTATTTTTTGCCAAATATCTAGCTTCTCACTCACTGAAGCATATCACAAGCTAGAGTACTCATGTATGCACTTCAAATACATGCACACAAGGAGGGAAAAAAAAAGGAGAATGGAAAAGTAAAAAAATAAAAAATTTACAGCTCTCTGTAGTACCCAATTTCTACCTCCTAACAAATATTGAGGATTCATACAAAATCAGGATAAATACCATACCAAAAATTAGTCCACCAAACTGAAAGGAGTTTGCAAGCCTTCTTTTAAACAACAGTGACTATGATCAAATTAACTTGTCATTTCTGGACAGTAGTTTACTTGAAATGGGGTGCAAGCTTTAAACTATTAGGGTAATAGTATACTTAGGATAATTTTTTTTAAGTATAAAATTTCAAACTATTATTCTTGATTCTTTGTATGTTGCTAGATGTTGTAGTAATACATACATTTAATCTCAATTATTATTTCAGATTTCCACTGTCCAAATTTTTGTTGGTGTATTTAAATCAACATGTATTTTGATTCTGTCCTGGCAGTTAAAATATATGGTATAAGCAATGATATTTATGGATTTATGTTTACAGTTTGTGTTTCTAGTTTCTGCTGATATTAATTATCATTGTTCTCTTGGAAACAATCTTTTAGGTTTACATTTATGTTGCACCATGACCGGTAGGGGTGAGTAAAGATGAGCATTCAGTTTTCTGAACCAAACTTAATACCTAGCCAAACTAGATATTGTTGATAACTTCATTGAAATACACAAGTGATGTATTGTTCTGTAGGAATATAAGTTATATAATTACAGTACTCTATTGCTAAAAAGATGTAATTTATAAACTCAATGCTAAGAATAAATTAATTAATATGGTAATTGTTTTTTAGGCATCTGAATTGAGCATTTGAGAACTGAAATTTAGTCTAACTGAAATGAAACCAATTTGTTCGTTCAGTTTGGTGATTTGATTATAACCCAATGATTCGTTGATGTTTCTAAATTTTCCTATGTAATCTCAGAAAAAAGAAATACTATTTTTTTTTTTTCACCAAGATTCCCAAATTTTAAATTTTTATGTTCTAATGAGCTTTATTCACACTTTATGTTTTCTTTCATAAGGTCGGTGATGATTGTCGACAAGATGTTCTCGCTCTTCAAGTGATATCGCTACTCAGAGACATTTTTCAAGCAGTTGGACTTAAACTCTATTTATTTCCTTATGGGGTTCTTCCAACTGGCCCAGAGAGAGGTATTATTGAGGTGGGTCTTATTTTCAATTCTCATTCAACTGAAGTGTCTGCATGTGTCTAGAGCATTGCAGTGTTGGATATGGATCCATATCGTTTGTAATTGTGGAACTGCAATATGACTGAATTATATTGCCAAGAATGTGATGTGTGTGAATTAGGCTGACTTCCTTTTTGAGTTGAGGTGGCATGTGTAACATGGTTATTTGAAATGCAATTCCATTTTGGGATGGTACCATAGGGTTAATGTTTTTATTTCTATCTCTCTCTATTTTTTTTTTTTGGAAGACTCATGTTTTATTTCTTCTTTCTTTAGCTAGTTATCTCTGAACATTAGTTGTTTTTGGTATTATGTTAGAACCTGAATTAATTAGTGTCTGAAGGGCTCTTCACCTATTTTGCTTCACATTTTTTATGGTATTAGAAAGTTTCATATCTTTGGTTATTCAATTTGGAAGAGTCAAATTACTGTTTGAAAATCTCCTACGCTTGTCAGACTTCATCAAATTGAGAAATCCAACGGGCAGGAGGTTTGTGGTAATTTGAAAATTATATGCATGAACATTTGACATTGACAAATGAATGTCACTGTGTTAGATTGTCAGAGAACATTCATTTGATCTACAATCTTTATTAAGCTCTGCACTTGGGACTCGGGTTCTTCACAATGTGTGGAGTTTTTGGAGATTTCTGGCATTTGTTTATTATTCTTGAGAAGTTGTGTTTGAATTTTCTTGAACTTTATTAAACCTGTTTGCTAAAAGCTCATGCTTGAGGAAAGAAATCGATGCAAATATATCTCTTGTAATGGTAGATGAAATGCCCTGTACTCTGGATTATCTTGTGCATGTTGCCTTCCTTAGTAACTGTTTTTAATCTCACAGGTTGTTCCTAATTCCCGGAGCAGAAGTCAGATGGGTGAAACAACAGATGGTGGTTTGTATGAGATTTTCCAACAGGATTTTGGGCCTGTAGGTTCTCCTAGTTTTGAAACTGCACGTGAGAACTTTATCATTAGCAGTGCAGGTTATGCAGTAGCCAGTCTTTTACTTCAACCAAAGGACAGACACAATGGGAATCTGCTTTTTGACAGGTATGAGATCTTTTACCCCTTGGCATTTCTCCTTGGTTTTGTAGCACCAACTAATTTTCCTTGCAAAAAATGCTCATTTTGGGATTTTGCGGAAACAAAGGGGAAAAGGTAAGCAATTATTTGACTCTAATATGAATGTGTAATGCAGTCAAGGGAGGCTTGTTCATATCGATTTTGGTTTTATTTTTGAAATATCACCTGGTGGAAATATGAGATTTGAGAGTGCACACTTCAAGCTGAGCCATGAGATGACTCAATTGTTAGATCCATCTGGTGTCATGAAGAGTGAAACATGGCACCTATTTGTTAGGTAATATGCTCTGTATTTTTGTTATTGTGTATACAATTTATGAGTTAATCTTTATTTCAAATCTGAGTTCATTCTTTTTCTACAATCCATAGCTTGTGCGTCAAGGGTTACCTTGCAGCCCGCCGTTACATGGATGGGATAATCAATACGGTGCTGTTGATGTTAGACAGCGGATTACCATGCTTCAGTAGGGGTGATCCGATTGGAAATCTACGCAAGAGATTTCATCCTGAGATGAGCGACCGTGAAGCTGCCAATTTCATGATCCGTGTGTGCACAGATGCGTATAACAAGTGGACGACCGCCGGATACGACTTGATACAATATTTGCAGCAAGGGATTGAGAAGTAATACCGAAATCATACAAAATTAATTGTACATGATTGCTTGTAATTTTTGTATTAATGGTCATTTTCAGTCTTAAAGCAGTAATTCTTTTCAAGGGATTTCCACCTAAGAGAGAAAAGAAAGCTTGAGGTAGAAAAAAGATTGTAAAAACGGCACTTGGTTCGTAAGCTAGTGGTGGGATTCCCATTGAGGTCTTGTAAAAAAGAACAGTTTGTTTTCTTCCCTTAATGAAAATTGGCAGTTTCTTTCTTGTATGATCTTGATTCGGACCAAACCTTTGCTTTTCTATTTCTTTATGGAATTATGGCTCATAATCATAAATGGGTTCTATGGGCTCTAGGGGGTAGACTGCTGCTTTATTTTCGTTTTCATTTGATTACCTGCGTTTTCCACTAACAGCAATGTTTTGTTTGATGAATCCCAATTAAACAAAATATTAAATTGAAATTTGGTCAGAAAAGGAAATGCTTGTTCAATCATAGTAGTATTTCTTATTTTTGCACAATGTCTAAACACCTATTTCCACTGTTAAATTTGTGTTGGAGGATCATATTATATTATAATTAGCAATTGGCAATTGACTGAGGTTTGATGAAAAAGGATAGGAATGGGATCAATTTATAAACAGATTGGTCAGATTCTGAGACAGTATTTTGAATTATGGATGGACCATATCTCCTCTATTAAAGACAAGACTCACATGCTTCATCTTTTCCTATCACCTTCTGATGTCCATTTTACTTGACACAAACAAAAATACCATCATTTAAACTAGTAGTAATTATGTCAAGTGGGTTTCTGATTTAACAATTCCATTTTGGTAATTGCCATATTCATATGATAGTGATTTTTGTTTCTTTTATAGTTGTGCTCTGTGCCTACCATGTGAAAGGAACCTAATTAAATAATTATCATAACCCTATATATATATATATATATGCTTGGTTTAAAAAAAAAACCCTATATATTTTTATTTCTTTTTCTTTTATTTTTTATTTTAATAAAACAAAATTGCTTATGTTAATTAAATGATATAATCTAACCAACCAGGGGAGAATCAACTGTCTTTCCCTGTCACTCTCCTTGCATTAAACAATACAAACTAGTCTTCTACTTCTACTACTACTTCTCTAATGCACGTAATCAAAATACAAAAAACAAAAATACAAGTATAAAAATTGTAAGGTCCCTTTTGCAAGTAAATTTTATTTAGAGAATCCAACCCAACCCAACATTGGACTACCTTTTTCCACATTACAACAAATTAAGTAGGCCAACCTCGTGCCAATTCTTTTGTCATGCAAAAGAAAAAGGTTGTGATGAAAATATTACATTTGTTACTACTACTATATTAATCCAAAATCTTTTTTGGTTTCTCTAAAACTCCAATTGCCTAAAGTCCACCAAAAAGAACCAAAAAAAAATAAAAAATTTGCCTAAAGTCCACATAATCTTTTTCTTTTTCTTCTCTTTTTTTGTAAAAAAAAAAGGGAAATTAAATAGTAGCAAAGGTTGTTATCCTTATTTTCTTCTGACGTTACCAAACGCATTTGTGGACTATATTTCTTTGATCCCCAATAATTGGAGTTTGTCTTTTCTTTTTCTACATCATTACTTTCCTTACACAAATTATATTTATATTATATGTGGCTGAAGGGAGCCGCGTGGTGTAGTGGAAGCGCAAACCACGTGGAGACCAACTAACGCAGGTTCAAAGTTTCAGGCCCGCACAAGTTAAAATGGCTCCTTGGAGTGGGGAAGCAAATCGAAACCAAACTCTCAAATTTAGTAAGGAAAGTATCTATCACTGAACCACCACGCTTAACCACTACTAGTTCAGATGGTTGTTTCCTTCTCACCCTCGTGTTTATGTCCGTCTTAATATAAACTTGAAATTTTGCCTTAAGAATAATAAACGCATATAATCTAATCTCACACTTTTCAGCACGTGCATTCCATTTTTTGGAAAAAATAATGCTAATTGAAATTTATAGGGTGAGTCGTAGCAAGACATAATTAGGCATTAAAGATGACAACTCAACGAATTTGACGGTGGGGATGTTATCAAATTCGCTAAATATTCAAAAAGGTACAATGAAAATCACTACTCATAACAAGTTCAAAATTGAGGATACGAGCACCCATAAAACCAGAATTGAAGATACGAGTGCCCATAAAACCACCACTTACCGATGGTTTTATAGTTATGGACTGAAACTTTTATGTCATTTTGCTATGTTGACATGCTTATGAGTAACCGAAATGATATTGTTACCCTTTCTCGGTCAATTTAATATATGAAGCACACAATCATGATCAATTTAACATTTAAA
>CATIWJ010383095.1:0-10055 GCA_949640765.1 Croton laevigatus
ATTCCACATTCCGGACATGAAGTATAACCTCTTCCCCTGCAACTTGGGCAAGGAAGCTCTCTAATGTATTGACCGTTGGGACCAAACCAAGATCTTGGGTTAGACGCACCAGATATAGAATTCCTGAAATCAAATTTTAGGTATGTTACTTGGTATTAATGGCAAACGAAACATAAAACAAAAACAGCTATTTTCAGAAAAAGAAAAAAACCTTGATTTAAGATCAGCCTCGAGTCCTAGTAACTCTTCTGATGGATCATAACCCAACTGCCATACAATATAAAACAGAAATGAAAATCTGCAGAAATCATTAAAACTGGAAAACAGAAAAAGTACCTGATTTCGTTCGGGAACTGAATCATTATTAGAACAGTGAATTACGGTTGAGCGGAAGTTAAGCTTATTGTTGGAGCGAAGGAACAGCAAGAAGCGAGTGTTAGTGTGGCTCCATTGAGGAACCAGAAGCTTAGGTGAGCTACAGATCAAGGCCGACGACATTGCAAATCCTCATTTGGAGAAAATAGGAATTTGTTAAAAGCTAAAACGTATCCTGTGGTTAGAAGAGAAACAAAAAGGATGCTTTTCAGTTTTGGATAAGGCGCCGATGCTGAACCAACTTCTGCCGCCTTTCATACAAAAATTAGTCGAGTCGTTATTAGTAATATTCAAAATTTAAATTATACCAAATTCGAAAAAATTAGTTTGAATAATATCCAAAAATTTAATCTAAGGGTTGGTCTGGTGGTGAGGTAAGTTATCAAAGATCAAAAGGTCTGGGTTCAAACTTTGGAGATACCTAAAGGCAAAAAAAAAAAATATCCAAAATTTAAATTTTAAACTAAATTAAAAGAAAAATTTAGTCTGAACTTTACTTTTTGGAAAAATTTAATCCATTATTGTTAACCCATGACATTATGAATACTAATATAGAAAATGTCAGTTTTAATCATACTCAAGAGCAACTTGATAATATTCAATTTTTTTAATAAAGTTAAAAATATTCTTAAAAAAATAAAATTCTAAATAAAAAGTAAATATTGTACTCATTATTTCTAAAATCTGCTCAAATTTTTTAACGAATTTAAGGATGCTTATATATCAATGTGCTTAAAATTGAAATGATGACTTTATTATTTAAAAAAAAAAAATCTAATGAATTCTTTCTGCTTGCTTTAATCCCAAAACCACTATGTCACATTTTATTTTTCAAATTTTAATTTTTAATCAAATTCAATGAATATAATGTTTGTTTTTTATTTATAATTTTGTTTTTTTAAGAATATTTTTAACTTTGCTAAAAAAAAGTTTTAAAAAAAATTAGATATTATTCAAGTTGACTTTTTCAAGTTGGATATGATTAAAACTAATATTTTTCATGTCTGCATTAATGGGGATATGAGTTAAGTATAATGGGTTAAATTTTGCCAAAATGTAGAGTTTGGATTAAATTTTTCTTTCAATTTAGTCCAAAATTCAAATTTTAGACATTATTGAGATTAATATTTTCGAATTGAGTATAATACAGACAAAATTAAATTTTAGACATTATTAAGAATATGGTGAAAGTTGAGGGTAATTTTTATATGATTGACCCAACTTTTGCAATCCAATTTAAGTTAAAAATCCATAAATATAGTAGTACAAAATTAAGTTATAAAAATCGTACTAATAGGGTGTTTCTCTTTGTTTATAAGCAATTTTTAAATTAAAAGTTGTTTAGTAAAGTGTTTCTGAAAACTTAAATAAGCAAATTATAATATTCTATTTTTTATAAGTTGGGTTTCTACAATAATAAGTTGGTTATTGGTTAGTTTATTGAAACGCTTGAATTAATTATCAGCTGATTATAAGCTAATTTTACAGAAACACTTTAATATTTATTTTTAATCTGATTATAATCTAAAAAGCACTTATACATAATAAATTGAAAAACACTTGCTAGCAAGAGAAACACCCTCTAACACTACTAATCACTATTAATCGTTCAATAAAGTTTAATTAAAATTGCCATAAAAATGTTCTTTTTATCTAATCTCCACTACTAATTATTGTAATTAATCAAAAATCAAAATGTTTTTATTTTAATTGTAATGGGTTAACGTTAAGATTTGGTTAAGGATATTTTAGGCTAAAATTTTCTAAAAATAACAATTAATCCATATTTTCTTTTAATTTTCCCACACTTATTTTTTTAAAAAAAATCCTTTTTTTTCATCTAAATTTTCTTTTTATTTTTGTACACAAATCTCTATAGTTTTATACAAATATGATTGGGTAAATTATGTGATATGGTTTATAAAATAAGTGAATTGTTATTTTCAAGCAATATTTGTTAATACCAAAAAAATAAAAGAGTAATTGTTCTGAAAATAACAAAATCTGCTCTGAAAATCGTAATTCTCTAAAATAAACTATTTAAAGATCAACTTTCCAGTACGTTTTTAATTTTATTATGATTCTACGATGGCTTAGGAATTTCAGTATATTCTAGCAGATGAATGGGTTTTAAAATTTTTAATTTCGATTCCGTCCTACAAATACGGTAATTTAACCATTCCAGTTCAAATTTTAGTACAGTTTTCTTGAAAATAATGGATAACCCTATGATTTGGGGATAAAGATAAAACTTTTAGCCACCAAACAAATAGTACTTAATTTTTATAAAATATTTCGATTTAGTGTTAACTTTTATAAAATCTTTATTGTTTCCCAAAAACAATTAGCAAACAAACCACAACCCTAATTTGGTCGTCATCCCCATTTTCCAAACAAAATCAATTTCCAATTAAATGGTAATTGATCCGCAGTTATTTGATCAACCAGAAACATTGGTTGCCGAATTTGGTCACTAAATTATTATTTTGGGATAATTTTAGGAATTTTCTTCCTACTTCTACTTAGTTTTTCAATTAGTCCATTCAACTGACTCCGGCGAGTTTTTGATTCAATGAAACTGCTAAATTTCCGATTTAGAACGGAAGCCTTTGCCAATTTTTGAAAGGATAAGCAAACGGCGGCTGCGAGTGTATACAATTTATTGGAGTCAATTGACTACTCAATCACTGGAGTATAACAGAGAAGAAGTAGGGGGCGATTGAACTGGAGAGTACCAACACAACCAGAAGTCAGCAAAGCAGTGGGCAGAACACCATGTGATTGTGAGGCGACACGCAAACGATGTCATCGAATTTAGTATTGATACATTTCATAAAGCGGCATCTAGCATCCCAATCCTAACACCACCGCTCTCGATTTCTGCCCAGACTTGGTGGGTCCAAAGGTGGGATCAATATTGGAGGTGGCAGGGGATTGGGGGTTGTCAACGGAGAAATGGAGGAGGAAGATAAAAAGGTGAGGTTTGGTGTTAATATGGATGAGGATGAAGATAATGATTTGATGGTTGACAATCAAATTAATTTACGGACCCAAAGCCATAAGTGAAGAATGTACGGAAATGGAAGGCCATTTTTATAGACCAAAATGATAGAGAAATAGTGTTGATGATGATAATGGTAGGAAATGATGTTGATAATACTATTGATATAGATGACTTGAGACCACTCCATTCCATTCATCCCATAATCTAGTAGCTGCCATCAGAACTTCATTGCACGTTGGATTCTTACTGTCAAATATAACCAAATTCCTATGTTTCCATAATGACCATAACAAGTACACTGCCAATGAAAGTGATCCTTTTTGCAAAATTTTAGCAACGTTCATCCATTTCATCTTCGTTGAATCACCATCAATTTGTTCTTGCCTCAGCCCCAAGTTAAACCCAAACAAAACAGCTTTAGTATAAGGGGCAATTAAAAAATAAATGCAATTCAGATTCAACATTATTGCAAAAAATACAATTACCTTCCACATTTTTCGGTCGCTTTTCCAAATTAAAACCCACAGGAAGACCATTTAACAATAACCTCCATAGAAAAACTTGCATTTTCCTTGAAACATCCAATTTCCATACCAACTTCTACGGAAAAATATTCCTTCATCCCTCCACCTTTTTATAATTATGCAATCTTTAACAGCCTCCCTATGCCCTGATTATGCGCCCAAATTAATCGATCTTCTCATTACAAATTAGCAAGTGGAATGCTTAAAATAGCTTCCATATCTGATCAATTGAAATTTCTTTCAATAATACTCCTATCCCAACACCACCTCTCTTTATCCATCAATTTGTGAACCCAAAACAGCCCTTGCTTCAAAGGAATTTCCTTTTGGAATCCAAGCATCCATAAAACAAGCTATATACTGACCATTCCTAATTTTCCAATGCAAAGTAAATTATTTTCTAATAAGCTTCTCCCCCATATAATAATTTTTCATCCCACGAAGAATTGTTAGGCATACCAACAGCACAAAAAATTATTATGAGGGAAATACTTACTTTTAAGCTCCTTGACCAACAAAGAGGTAGGATTTTGAATAATTCTCCAACTTTGCTTTGCTAGAAAAGCCCTATTCATTGCTTCAAAGTCTCTATAACCCAATCCACTATCATTTTTATTCAAGCACATCTTATTCCGCGTAATCCAACAAATCTTCTTTTCTTCATCCTTTTGCCTCACCAAAATTGTCGAATCATAGAGTTTATTTCATTAGTTAAACATTTAGGTACTCTAAAGCATGAAAAAGCTAACATTGGAATTGCCAAAATAACTGATTTAATTAACGCTTCCCTTTCAGCATATGAGGTGCCTTTCTTTCTAGCCCTTCAAACGATAATTTATACGGTTATTGATCTGCTGAAAAGTCTCTTTTTCTTATTTCTTAAAGACCGCCAGCAACTCCAAATATTTATTCATTATATCAGCCTCATCAATTCCCATTATGGCTGCCAACTCCTTGCGCAAATTCGAAGGAGTATTCTTTTAAAGCATAATCCCCGACTTTATCAAATTAATCGCTTGGCCGCTATACTGACTGTATTTAGATAAGTTGTGCTTCAAATTCTGCATTTCCACTCTATCTGCTTTGCTAAAAAATAATGAATTGTCAGCAAACATCAAATGAGAAATTATCAGACAATATCTATTCAAACGTAGCCCTGACAATTTGCCTTCCTTAACCCATTACTAACTAGACTCGTAAGACCTTCTGCACAAATCAAGAATAATAAGGGGGTTATAGGGTCTCCCTGATGAATACCCCTACTAGGTCAAATAAAACCATGCTTTTCACCGTTAATTTTGATTGAAAAGGAAACACTAAAGATACACGCCATAACCCAATACACCCATTTTGGCATCAAATTCCAAAGCAATTATCATAGCTTTTAGGGAGTTCCACTCATCACATTTGTAAGCTTTGTTTACATCTAATTTCAAAGTAAAAGCAAAATCTTTCCCCCTCTTTTCTTTAACAAATAATGTGAGAATATATGGGCTATTAGAATATTATCAATTATTAAATGCCCTTTCACAAAGGCACTTTGATTATCAAAAATAATAATCCCAATAATTTTTTGTAATCTGGCCGTTAAAATCTTAGACACAATTTTATAACATATATTACGTAAACTGATTGATCTAAGATCTTTCTCAGTCAACACCTCAACAACTTTAGGCACAAGTGATATATAATTGTATGATTCAAATTAAACAGAATTCTGCCCGACATAAAGAAATTATAAACTGCCGAGATAATATCATATTTTGTAATTTCCCAATAATTTTGAATGGAAAGGCCAGCAATACCATCCTCACCTGGAGCTTTTGTGGGGTTAATAGAAAATGCTGCACGCTTGATTTCATCTTCAGTTATCTAAGCCAATAGTTCAGCATTCATTTGTGGGGTAACTCGAATCGGGATCTCTCAATCTGTTAAATCAACATCACCAAACACAACTGATTTATATATATTAGTATAATAATCAATAATTAAATTTGAGATTTTGATGTCACCCAATTTCCATCATTATCATATAAACCTGTAATATGATTCACCCTTCTATGATGCTTCACCTGCTGGTGGAAGTATTAGTGTTCTGGTCACCCAACAAAAGCCAATTCTTAGGAGATTTTGGGCTCAAAAAACTTCCTAATCACTCAACGCTCCCCTTAATTCCTTCTCTTTGTTTCTAATTTCGTTCGGAGGATAAAAAGATTCCTGCTTCAAAACCTTGATCTCCTCTTGTACCTTCTGAATTCTCCAAGAGAATTAGAACAATTCTTCTTCGACCACTCAATATTTTATGACAATAATTCTTCAGTTTTGAATGAAGCTTGAACATCACTGAGCCCCATATATTTCTCCTCCATTCATCCTGTACAAGCTTTCGAACTTCAGGTACTCCGGCTAGTCTATGTCAAAATAAAAAACCGTTTTGGCTTCCACCCTGCATTGAATAAACTCAGTAATAATGGACGATGGTCGAAACTATTATCCTCCAAGTGCCAAATTTGAGCTTTCTTAAAACAATCCAACCATTGACTCAAAGCCAACCCCATATCTAATTTCTGTTGAATATTAGCATTTCCTTCCCTATCATTGTTCCATGTATACTTGCAACCAGAAAAACCAACATCAATTTTCTACATTGTTGAAATCTCTGGAAAACATCAATATTATGACTATTATAACCACATCCTACCATTTTCTCAGACCCATACAATATCAAAATAAAGTCACCAATAAATATGATGAAAAAATATTTTAATTTAGATGGTAATTAGTGTGGTGTATAGAAAAGAATATAATAGAAAGATGGTTTTATGTATTTGGGATTTAGTAGTCATGAGATATAGGTAGATAGGAAGAGTTTTAAAAATGGGAATAGATGGCTTTCTAATTTTTTGGAGAATGGTTACAATGATTTTATTCATTCATTCATTCATATAAAGTTACATGGTAGGCTACATATTTATAATATTCATGAGGATCATTCTAGATTTTATGAGATTACATGCATTCTAGGACATTTTATATATGTCTAGATATTTTCTAGGACATTCTAGGCTACAAATTAACATATCACATTTGGAGGAGTTTTTTGATGGCAAGAGATCCTTATAAAATTTAAAGTGATTTTATTCTGAAAAGGTTACTGCATCTAACTCTCAAAAATTTCTACACCATCTAATCGTGAGTGTGAGGATCAGCACTGAAAATTTAGAAATGGGTTCATAATTGGGGAAGTAGGCAAGACTTGAATTTTCTATCTTCTTTAAAGAAAATTGACAATGTCTGGAGGTAATTGATATATTAAAGCTTCTGCTTATATAAAATTTTATTTGTTTGGCATATATATATTTATATTCGCTTTGGTATTTTGATCATATGATAGAATAGAAACCTTAATCGAATGAAATTTTGTTTCACATTTGGTATCAGAGCCTTCGATTTTCCTCTGCCTTGCTTTAATTGAATGTACTGTAATTTACTTTCAATTATATATTCGGCCCATGAGAAGGCTTTTTCTGTCGTCATTATTTTCGTTCTTATATGTTTATATGACTACGTGGGTAACTTCGTCGATGTCATTAATTAATCAATTATGTGCTTTTACTTTCTGGGATCGAAGCCATAAAATGCTTCCCTTTTTGTTTTTGGTATTATTATAATATTGCTTCAGTTGCCTTATTCTAATATATGCTTCCATTGAATGCTTTTGGTCAAACATAATGGCTCTTGCTATGTATTATTGCTGGAGTATCAAATATATGCATTTATTATGGTTTTTATGTATTTTTCCTTTTATAAACTGGATGAATATTGTTTGTTGTGTTACAGTGTTCGTCTTCTATAATTTATAATTTAATACTGTCACAGAATAATCTGCTACCCATATAAATATATGCTGCGTTTTTTATGATAAATATATGGGACTTATTTTTAGATTCTGTATTTACAGTGTTTTAGAATGATTGATTGCATATATGTGATATTCCACTTTAATACTAATTTTGGTTTTTGACCAATTAAGTTTCTGGTCAAAATATAATACTTATATTCATTGTGATGTAGTATAAAATTAGATGAATGTTGAGTGGTCAAAATTTTAGTAGTTAGGGAATAGCCACAGCACTACTAATTATTAAAATTTTGTTTAGGAACCACCTATGGAAACTAGACATTTATTGTAATTAGTTGTACACAATATGATAAAACTTACCCACAGGAATTTTATTGTATTGAGATAATTAATTAGAGTGAAGTATTAAACATTTTTTCTTAAGCATCCCATAGGAATTAAGAAATCGATACAGTTTAATAGTTTCATCATATGGTTATTACAAATCTAATTGAGTAGAATTTTAGCCACATGCAAGTTTTATGTCATTAGATTTATATTTTGCATGATTTACATTGGTAAAACATGATTAAAGTTCAAAGTCTCAATTTGATAATAAGCATGTAATTTTATTTTATTTTTAATTTTGCATTAGTTTTACTTGGAAATATTTCTGATGTTAAATGTGACATTCCTAAATTAAAGGGTGATAACTATAAGGTGTGGAAAGAAAGAGTGCTATTGCATTTGAGATGGATGGATATTGACTATGCTATTAGGAAAGACGAACCACCTGGTATAATTGAGACTAGTACTCCTGATGCAGTTGATTTTTATGAAAAGTGGGAGAGATTTAACCGCCTCTCTGTGATGTTCATAAAGACCAAAATTTGTGCTAGTATTCGTGGTTCTATCGAGCAGCATACTAAGGCTAAAGAACTCCTTAAGGCCATCGATGAGCAGTTTGCAACTTCTGACAAAGCTCTTGCTAGCACCTTAATTATGCAGTTTTCATCCATGAGGCTCACTGAGATTAAAGGGAGTGCGTGATCATATCATGCGCATGAGGGATATTGTGGCTCAGCTTAAGAACCTGGAAGTTACCATTTCTGACTCTTTCCTAGTGCATTTTATTTTGTGCACTCTTCCACATCAATATGGCCTTTTTAAGGTTTCTTACAACACAGATAAGGATAAATGGTCAATTAATGAACTTATGACCATGGAGGAAGGTGAGAATGTGAACCTTACTACTGCTTCTACTTCTACAAAGAAGAAAAAGGATCACACTAAGGAAAAGGGAAAGGGAAAGATTCCTGCAAATCAAGTCATTAAAAAGGAGTCTGCGTGTTTCTTCTGTAAGAAGAAGGGACACATGAAGAAAGACTGCGTCAAGTTCAAGAATTGGCTTAAGAAGAAAGGTAATTTCCTTGCATTTGTGTGTTATGAATCTAATATGGTTAATGTTAATTATAATACATGGTGGGTTGACTCTTGTACTACAATCCATGTGTCGAATACCTTGCATAGTATGACAAACCTAAGGAAACCAGTGGGCAGTGAACATCACATCTATTGTGCCAATCGGATGAGTTCGCATGTGGAAGCCGTTGGAACCTGCAGCTTAACTTTAAGTAGCGGTTTTGTTTTGCATTTAGAAAGGACATTTTATGTTCCAAATTTCTCTAAAAGTGTCACAGCCGATCTAAGAGTGTCACATCTGATGTTTACTGGTATACAGAACATTACCTGAGAAAATATTTTTCTCTTCTTTATGTTGGTGTCTGTTTGGACGTCTGACTTTTTATTGCGCATCATATGCCATACTAAGTGTTTATGGTGAGCCTGTCTTTGTTTGACTATTCTAGTTGTCTTTACGTCTTTCCATGACCTACAAGTTTAGCAGACGCTAAACTTGCTAAGCGTTATGCTTAGTGGGTACTTTACTAAACTCAGTTCAATTCATCACATTAATTATTTACAGATAGCATGTATGTTAAATAGCAGCACAGCATTGCAAACAAGATATCACATGTTCACATCATAGCATCTATATATAAAAATGCCATAAATAAAAGCAAAGTACCAAACTTGATATCGTGTCGCATTCGTCCCTCGTTGTCCTACGCGTTTCCCATAGCTAGATTCCTTTGTTATTTTTTAACAAATAACAACTTAGTTAATTTTCCCATTTTACTATATAATTTTTCTAACGTTTCTTATCATACATTTTTGCTATACTTTTACTTTAATTTCTTTTACTTATGTTTACTGTCTATGTTTCATAATCTGACTCTTATTCTGGTACCAA
>CATIWJ010383152.1:0-12092 GCA_949640765.1 Croton laevigatus
TTTGATTAAGTAATAAGCTTATTTTATTTGCAATTCTATCTCAAAAATAAGTGAGCTTATTTTATTTTAATTTTAACATTAGTTACAACGGGCTTTGAACTCAAAACATATGAATCTTGGAAAGAGTTTAATTGTTAGGACAAGAACTTCACCCATAAGAGGAACCTATTAAAAGTGAATTACTCATTAATATCATAAAATCTCATTTCATACGATAATGTAATATATGCGGTAATAAAATAACGAATTTGAAACTCTAACTCTACTTATTAAGATGGTTTAACACTTTTACGCTTTAAGCAAAGATCAAGTATTTGATGATTGTGAAAGATTGATTCAGTGTTAGCAGCGTTAACTCTACTTTAGTGAGTTAAAAATAATTGTAATTTTTTTTTCAATGAGTTAGAAATAATTGTAGTTTAATTTTTTAAAAAACGTAACTGTTATTATCCTCTTATATAATAAAAAAGTATAGCACACGACCTCTAATCGAAATGGCTAGTGCGATATATCTCCCTACCTAGTGGTAAGAAATTCGAATTATGTTAGTATAATGCTTCTAAAAAAAAAAGACTATCCATATTATCTAGTATAGTTCACAATATTAATTAAGACTTGCATATTAATTCAAAGAAAAAAAGTGTATAAGATGCATTACAATACAAAAATTACCATTGTAGACCCTGTAACTAAGTTAAAAAACATTTACAATTGAAAGTGAAATAAAACCTAACCTACTACACTAATATGCAAATGCAGAATGCAAACCAAGAGAGTAGAGTAGCTCTCAAAAGGAGTGGTTTTTGTGTTGGGGACCAAACAAGGGTTTGTTTTTATTAAGATGTGGTGAAAGGGAAATGACTCATATTAGTGGATGGACCCAACATAGTGGTGGATGAATTTGAAAAAACTTAGCTTATGTTGTGATGGATATATATATGACTTATGACTTTGAAAACTTGGCTTATGTTGTGATATATATATATATATATATATATATATATATATAATTTTTTAGGAAAATTATTTTTAGTCCCCAAACTAATTAATTTTTAAATTATTTAATTTTTTTTATTACAAATATTTTTATTTGTTAATAAGTTATATCTCTAGGAGTAAGTTCGACAAATTAATTATTTAAGTTGCATTTAATTGTTTATATTTTACTATCTATTTATAAAATGTTACAAGGTCAAAAAAAATAATAATGTGTTTGACAATAAATTTTGAAATGATTTTTAATCTTTTTAACTAGTCCAAAATGCTAAATTAACTTTTAAGATAAAATTCTCAAATCATTTTTTGTAAAAAATAGAAAAATAAAAAAAAATTAACCTTTTGGGAAGAGTTTCTTAAAAAATTAAATATTACTACCTCTAAGTTTTTCATTTCTTTACACTTCAAAATCTTAGCTTAGGTTCAAGTTTGGTGTTGATAGTTTGATGGGTTGGGTTAGGTAGATTAAAGTATGTTTAGGTTATTTATAAAATATGATTACTGTGTTAGTTATAAATATAATTCCTGTAGTTTAGTTATATATAAATAATATTTTAGTTTACCTAACCCAACCCATCAAACTATTAACACCAAACTTGAACCTAAGCTAGAGTTTTGAAATGTGAAAAAATGAAAAACTTGGAGGTAGTATTTTTTTGAAATTGGGAGTGAGGAAATTCAAACCTTAATATATTGCTTGTGCTGCAATTGATGTTAGGCTATTCAAAGTTATTTTACTAAAACAACGGCATGAGAATAAATTTTAGCACTATGTCAATCTGAACGTAGAATGTTGTTCATCCTATAATCTACAAATAATGTAGAATATGGAAGTTTGGAGTTCAATTTTTGCCAACCAAACTATTAGCACTAATTTAGTGTATATTTAAGATGAAGGGACTATCTTATTGTATAACCCATAATATTACCTAGTATATCAAAAATAATTTTGGCACTATGATTATTGAAAAAAAATATATATATATATATATAGATTACATCATATAGAGACAAGTTTGAAACTTTGAACATCATGTTGTTTACTTAGGGATGAGTTGGAGGAGGGGTAATACATTTCCTAGTAAGTGTGAAAGTGTCTTATTCCCATTGCAAGGAATTGGGGAAAAAAATACCATCAAATTGCTATTCTATGGGAACTTCAACTTCATTACCTACCCCAAGAAACTTCAAATTCTTATAAAGTGAAGTTGAGGGGAAATTGTAATGAATTAAACAACACAAACATTTTTATGTAACAGGTGTCTAAAATCCATAATGGATAAGATATATGTACCATCCAATTGCAATTTTTTTTTTTTTTTCCTTCAACAAATTCAGCTCCACAACTTTAAGTAACATGGAGTGGCACATCCATTAGGTTTAGTTTGAAAAAAAAAATTGGTAACAATCACAAGGCCCAAGGCCCAACTTGAAAATCAATTTGCCATTAGTGGAGCACTGAGACTGGGGGAAAACCCTTATGTAGCAATATTTTTAAGAATTTGGACACATATAGTTTTTTTTTTAAGGCTTTTTTGTTTGAAAATAGCTCATTTTATGTTTATAGGGCAAAAGATAGTTTATTTGTTTGTGAAAATTTTATGAACAAAATATGGATGTATTATAAATAGGTTATGAACAATTTCCGAACAATGTGAACATTTTATGAATAGAATTTGAATAAGTCAGTGATTTTTTTTTTTTTTATTTTGTAGGAGAGGCTATTTTTAGGCCTTAAAACTTGGTGATGCTATTTTTGAATTTTGAAACCTTAAAAATAGCTATTTATATCCTTTGCCCCTAATAATATGAGAATTATATATAAGTGACACAATTTTAAATTTATTTTATCTTTTATGTTCTTTTTTTAAAATTTTTGCTCTTCAGTATTTTAATTTTTTATTTTAAAATATCTTTTTATTTATTTATGAAAGATGTCATTATTCTTTTAATTAGAAGATAGAATTTTACTTTCTTTTATTGTAGGAATCCACACCAAGTTTTAAGGTTTATTACTATTTTATTACTATTTTAGTTTTGTTTAGTTTATTTTAGTTTTGTTTATTACTATTTTATTCTTGAATTTTGATTAATTTTGACAATTTATTTTTTGGATTTGCCCAACATTGTTGAAAAAAATGGATAAAATAACTAAATACTTTTGCAAAACTAAACAATAGAAACAGAAGAATTATTTTATAATAAAATAACTCACTAAGATATTGACCATGGAACTAAATATTAATTTTACTTAATTAGCGACAAATTTTACAGTTATATATGCCTTGTTTTTTATATTTTTTTTATATTTGACCACCTAATTTTCTGACATTAAATCATGGACACAGATTAATTTAATTCAAACTAAGTAGGACTACTATAATGATAGAACTCTTCATACTAAATTTTAATACGGTTGCATTTTCAATATTTAAATTCAATAAGACACGGTTACACGGTGTTTTGTTTGTTAAATAAAAGTTGTATATGAAATGTGTAATAATTTTAGTTATTTAAATAGCATATTGTAGATTGTTTGCTTTCTTATAATTTTTAGCACTTTATGAACAATTACTAAAACTTCTAATGGTTAAAAGCTAAGTAAATAACTAATTCAACTATGTGTATTAGGCAAATTTAGCTATTTCAGTAATACTTAATTTTTCAAGTAACTATTAGCCGTTTATAAAAAAGTTAACGATTAAAATTAAAGGGGTTAATATTTTATGAAAAATTAAATAAACAGCTAAAATGTAGCTCAATTTTTTTTATATACTAAATGAAATTTCAAAAGCTGTTGCGAATACAACTTAAGTCAAGTATTGGTTGTAGCTTGTAATATGGTAATGGATGTTAGAGGTTTCATTGAATTCGTGTTTGTACAAATGCCGGCCAAAAAAAAAGAACAAATGCTGGCAAATCGGATGTGTATGATCATCCTAAAATTAATAGCAATTAGAAAGTTTACATCATGTGTTGTAAGCACTTTTTCTCATCGTGGTATTATATTATCTGATAAAATTATTTTTTATTTGATTAAGTAATAAGCTTATTTTATTTGCAATTCTATCTCAAAAAAAAGTGAGCCTATTTTATTTTAATTTTAACATTAGTTACAACGGGCTTTGAACTCAAAACACATGAATCTTGGAAAGAGTTTAATTGTTAGGACAAGAACTTGACTCATAAGAGAAACTTATTATTATTTTTTTTTAAAACATAGATATCCCTAAATCTATCCTAACCTAAGAGGAAAGAGAGGTAGGAGTCGAACCCGGGTCATGCCGGGAGAAGCTCAGCACCTTAACCAACTGGGCTGAAGCTTGCTCCTCTCATAAGAGAAACCTATTAAAAGTGAGATTTGATTACTCATTAATATCAGAAAATTTCATTTCATATGATAACATGATATCTGTGATATCTATGGTAATAAAATAATGAATTTGAAGTAGTTGAGGGCTAACAGAGATGGTAATACCTTTATCCTTAAATCCTAATGGACTGAATTTAAATTCTCTTATCTACATCCGGGTGCGTGAGTTTATATCTATGTTAAAAATAATAATAATAATAATAATGAATTTGAAACTCTAATTATATGGTTTTAACATTTTTACCCTTTAAGCAAAGATCGAGTATTTGATCATTGTGAAAGATTGATTCACTGCCAGTAATGTTAAGTATAGTTGAGTGAGTTAAAAATAATTATAATTTAGTGTTTTTTTTTTCAATGAGTCAGAAATAATTGTAGTTTAATTTTTTTTTTTTAAAAGTAACTCTTACCATCCTCTTATATAATAAAAAATGTATAGCACATAGCTAGCGTAATATATCTCCCTACCTAGTGGTAAGAAGTTCGAATTACGTTAGTACAATGCTTATAAGAAAAGGACTTGTATTTTATCAGTATTATCTCGTATAGTTCACAAGATTCATTAAGACTTGCATATTAATTCAAAGTTAAAAAATGTATAAGATGCATTACCATACAAAAATTACCATTGTAGACCCTGTAACTAAGTAAAAACATATGAACATTTTACAATTGAAAGTGAAATAAAACCTAACCTACTACACTAACTCGCAAATGCAGAATGCAAACCAAGAGAGTAGAGTAGCTCTCAAAAAGAGTGGTTTTTGTGTTAAGGACCAAACAAGTGTTTGTTTCTATTAGGACGTGGTGAAAGGGAAATGACTCATATTATTGGATTGACCCAACATAGTAGTGGATGACTTTCAAAAAAAATTTGCAAATATTCAAACTAATATGTACATAAGTTTTTAAGAAAATTATTTTTAGTCCCCAAACTAATTAATTTTTAAAATATTTAATTATTTTTTTAATTACAAATACTTTTATTTATTAATATGTTATATCTCTAGGAGCAAGTTCGACAAATTAACTATTTGAGCTGCATTTAATTGTTTTTATTTTAGTACCTATTTATAAAATGTTACAAGGTAAAAATAAAAGAATATGTTCGACAATAAATTTTAAAATGATTTTTAACCTTTTAATTAGTCCAAAATACTAAATTAACTTTCAAAATAAATTTTAACTATTTACTTAGCCAACACTCTTAAATTATTTTTTGTAAAAAGATAGAAAAATATATAAAAAAAAACCTTTTGGGAAGAGTTTCTTAAAAAATTAAATACTATTTCCTTTTTGAAATTGAGGGTGAGTGAATTCAAACCGTGATATATTGCTTATACCGTAAATGCAATTATCATTAGGCTATTTTACTAAAACGACTTAGAGAATAAATTTTGGTGCTATGTCAATCTAAACGTAACATGTTGTTCATCGTACATTCTTTATAGAATTTAGGATATAGAAGTTTAAAGTTTAATTTCTACCAATCAAATTACTAACACCAATTTAGTGTATATTTAAAAGGGAGGACTATCTTACTGTGTAACTCCCAATATTACCTAGTATATCAAAAATAATTTAAGCACTATGATTATTAAAATAATAATAATAATAATAAATTACATCATATAGAGACAAGTTTGAAGCTTTGAACATCACATGTTGTTTACCTGGGGATGTTGGAGAAGGGGTAATACATTTTCTAGGAAGTGTGAAAGTGTCTGATTCCCTAAAACATTACAAGAAATTGGGGAAAAATTACCATCAAATTGCTATTCTATGGGAACTTCAACTTCATTGCCTACCCCAAGAAACTTCAAATTCTCATAAAGTGAAGTTGAGGGAAACTTGTAATGAATTAAACAACACAAGCACTTTTAAGTAACAGGTGTCTATAATCCATACTGGATAAAGATATATGTAACATCCAATTGCAATTTTTTTTTCCCTTCAACAAATTCAGCTCCACAACTTTCAGTAAATATATAGTAAATAACTAAATATATACATGGAGTGGCACATCCATTAGGTTTAGTTTGAAAAAAAAAAATGGTAACAGTCACAAGGCCCAACTTGAAAATCAATTTGCCATTAGTGGAGCACTAAGTCTGGGGGAAAACCCTTATGTAGCTATAATTTTTAAAAATTTGGACACATATATTTTCTTTTTTAAGGCTTTTTTGTTTGAAAATAGCCCACTTTATGTTTTTAGGGAAAAAAATAGTTTATTTATTTGTGAAAATTTTATGAACAGAATATAAACATTTTATGAATAATTTATGAACAGAATATGGACGTACTATAAACAGGTCATGAACAATTTCCGAACAGTTTGTGAACAATTTATGAATAGAATTTGAACAAGTCAGTTATTTTTTTTTTAAATTTTGTAGGAGAGGTTATTTTTAGGCCTTAAAACTTAAAGATGCTATTTTTAAGTTTTGAAATCTTGAAAAAATGCTATTTATATCCTTTGCCCCTAATATTATGGGAAATATAAATAAGTGAGACAATTTTAAATTTATTTTAGCTTTTATGCTCTCTTTTTAAAATTTTTGCTCTTCAGTATTTTAACCTTTTTATTTTAAAATACCTTTTTATTTATTTATGAAAGATGTCATTATTCTTTTAATTAGAAGTAAATAGAATTTTACTCTCTTTTATTGTAGGAATCCACACCTTTGCACCACCAAATTTGAAATGTCACCTAGCAAAATGCCTAATTTGGATATGGAAAAAAAAAATCCCTAATTTGGAATGTCACCTAGCAAAATACCTTGGCTTAGAGGGGAGGTAACCAACACCCCAACAATAATGGAAAACAGGGTGGATCCCATTGTTAGACCTGGTTAGGAATATTGTTGTAAATATTATACTATCATATTTTTCACATAATTATATTTTAGTACATACATTTTTAGTGCATTAGATAATTTAGTTTATTCATTTTAAATGTTATATTTTTGGCCTTTTTATTTTGTTAAACTTTTAATTTTTTCGTTCCTTAAAAATGTTAAATGAAGGTCAAATAAATGTCCATTTGAATATATTATTATTACTATTATTAAAAGGGTAAAGAAGTCGAGTTAAACTACTTATTAACAATAAAAAAAATTATATACAATATAGGACTAATTATTTTAATAAATGTAATAAAAATTACAATATAGAAAATTTAGTCGACAATAAAGGAACATAAATAATTTGTAAATAAACATAATTAGTCATAAATAATTTTTAAATAGACATAAATAAATTTTTAAACAATATCAAATATTTAAATTAATAAAGTGTACAACTCTTAAACTAATTTTTTTTTAAAAAAAGTAAATGATAGCATGCAAATCCAATATGTTTTTAGTTCATAATCCTATGCTTATTTAATATTTATTATGCTTAAATGTAAGATTTTATTTACTTTTTCCTATTTTGATTAGAAATTGTTGGATTTGGTGAAAAGGAAGCATTTGAAGCATAATTGAGAGAGATTTTGAGTATTGGACATGAAGCTAGAAGCTATTTGAACGTTTTTGACGCTGTCAGCAGTTAGCATTGCACAAGGCTAATGGACAAAGTTTCGGAAGTGGACTGAAATCAATTGGGCTATGGGCCCACGACCTCATCAGATGATTAAAGCTTAATTAAGAGCTTAGGAAGGATATTTGAACACTATTATATGGGCCAATTTTGTTATATTATTGAGTGCCATAGTTTTTATTAATATTTAAGCACAATTTAGGTCATTTAGAGGGCATTTTATTTTCACCCTCATTAGTTACGTTTTTAGGTTTTATTTTCTCAAAAAGCAGGAGCATTTTCATAGCCATGTGTGGTTAAGTCCCCTTTTTCAGTCAAGGGTTAATTCAAGGTTGAAGTTCTTAACGATTGTGAGACCTTAATGTACTTCAATACTCTTTGATTTTATATTGTATTTATATCTTTTTTGTGGCTTATTGGAAAAAAATATCTTTAGTTTATTTCTGTTATTTGATCAAACAAGGCATGTTGTTCATTTAATGGGAATTTACATGGCTAATCAACTAGACTAAATCCGTAATCGTTTAGTTAAATTGATATAAGTGATGATTGGTATAACTTGATTGTGACCAGGCTTTTGGGTTATATTAAGTGAAGGCATAATTTGATCTAAATGAATTCTTGTAGTCTTTATTAGTTAGGGCAAGGTCTTTCTAGTTTTTAATGCAATTGGCAAATTAAATCCTTCATCGTACTTAGGGTTGCTTGTTGATTAGGGATTATTTTTAGATCATATCTTAATAATCTAAAAATAAGAAAAGATTGGTTGGATCGACGTTCTTTCTGACTATAACTTGTCTGTGATATTTAATTAAAGAGTTATCATAGAGTCGATGATCAATCCAATGAACTTCATACCGCGGATTACCTTTAACTGAGTTGTTTCCCATTGATTATCGAAATTTATTTTATTTTACTGTCTATTTTCGTTTTTAATATTTCAATTCTTAAAATCCCCCGTTTTACTTTAATTTTTCAATTTTCTGTTTCAGTTCTGGTTAGTCTTGGCAAGGTTAATTCCTTGAGTTCAACCTTTCTTATCCTATTTGCAGATTTTGTGTTTGTTTAATTTGGAAGAGCAGGTTAATTTTTGGTGGTTTCAACACCCATTAGTAAACATGCAGAAACAAATGTAAACCATTTTTTAAAATAAGAATAAGCATATACAAACAAGTTTTAAACATGCATAATCAAACATAAATAATTTTAAATACGCATAAATGGCCTATAAGAGCAACTCCAATGGTGCTCTTTCTTTTACAGAGCATCTTTTAAATTATGAAGAGCATCTAACTTGTAGATTATGAAAATTAAATGTTCAACTCCAATACACTCTTTATAATAACTCTTTATTTTGTTTTTTTTTCAAAAAAACATTATCAATTTGTTTTTCTCTTTCTCTATTAAATACCAGTTGGCAGGAAGAGAAAAAGATTATTATTTTAAAAACAATCTAAATTTTATTGGAACTTTAAATGTCATTAATTACAAAATGCAGTAGAGAGTCACTGTGACTCTACACAAGTAGAGAGTGATAATCACTCTATATTTTATTTTTTGGAAAGATGGAGAGTGGGTTAGAGCCAAAATTTAGGAACAAACTCTCTATTATATTAAGATTAATGTGAATGAAAAGTGAATTGGGATGCTCTAACATTTTTCAACCTTTAAGTTATTGGCTCATATGCACCTTCTATACATTAAAGGCGGAGTTGAAAGTAACAAAGGTAGCGCGGAAGAGTTGACTAAGCTCCAAAACGGCATCGTTTTGGGATTTAAAGTTCTTGCTCTTCATTTAGATATTCAGGTTGAACTCTGCTGGTGAGTTGAAGGTAAAAAAGGGCGCGCGAAGAGTTAGTTAAGCTCCAAAACGACGTCGTTTTAAAGTTCTTGCTCTTCATTTAGATATTCAGTTTCAACTCTGCTGGTTCTAATGGGGTTCGAGTTGTTGAACCGGAAACCGCAGTTCTAAGAAGTTGGGAGCAGAGAAATGGAAGAAATTGAATCTACTCACAGAAATGGATTGCAGCAAGAAGACGAAGAAGATTTTACAGTCGCATTAGAGATTCCATTAGGTGAAGCAGCAGCAAAGACCTTCGATTTTAAGAAAACGGTATGCAGCCATGGCTTATTCGCTATGTCCCCTAATCAATGGGACCAATTTCTAATACTCTCTAGCGTCCTCTCCGTCTCTCTCCTCACCATTCCGATTCCGATTCAGATTCAGATTCTGTTTTGGTTTCAATATCTCATTCTTCTCACCTCCCTCACTCTCTTCTTATGAGTGTACACGCCACTCGATCCTTGTCGGTACAAAATCGCCAATCGGTTGTTGGTCAGATTAATAGGATGCTGAGGTTGTCTGATGAGGATGAGAAGAATGTAATAGAGTTTAAAGAGATTCTTGCAATGGAAGAAGGAGGAGGAGAAATATTTGATTGGATGAAAGAGTTCAGTGGAAGAGTGTTTAGGTCTCCTACTTTGTTTGAAGACATGGTTAAGTGCATTTTGCAACTCTCTTTTATATCTTTAAATATGTAATGTTTATATAAGAAAAAAAGGTGTGAGAGAGAGCTTATGGTTATGTAACAGTCATAATTAAAAAGAAAAAGAAGAAAATTATATGTTTTTAGAGAAAAACCTTCTCTTTTCTATGTATCTTTGTTTTATGTTTCATTTTCTAGTTTTTATGTTTTCTTCAAGCTCGCTCAAACCAACAGTGGTATCAGAGCTATAAAGGGTCTTAAGGGTATATGGGTTTTCTTTGAACGCTATTTATGTAAGTTTTTACTTATGGTTTTATGTTTGCTGCTATGTTTTTCAACTCTGCGTTCTATGTTTTTTTTTTCTTTGTTAGATCAAATATCTAACATGGATGTGATGGTCCTATGTTTCAAACTATAAACTAAGGGTGGTTTATGTTTCTATGATTCTATGTTTTTTTTATGTTCAAAGGTAAAACCAAGCAATTGCATTTTGTTTAAAATGTTTGTGTTATGGTTTCATCCTCCAACCCCCTGTTTTTCAGTTTTCTTAAAAAAAATTCTGGTTCTCCTTTTTTTTTTTAATATCTAATGTTTAAGCTCCTCAAATCAAATTTAAATGGTTGTTCATTTTTGTTGCTTGAAGAGTGATTCATATTCTTGAACTAAAAGGGAGGAAAAAAAATAAGACAAAAAAAAAAAAAAAAGGAAACTTGACGGCCTATAACATTTTCCAACCTTTAAACTATTTAATTTTTAGACTCTAGGCTCATTCTTGTACTAGTAGTACTATTAAACCCCTACATAGGCTTACGAGCTATTGCAATTGTTGTAAGGAATAGTAACGCAGATTTAATTGATTGGAGAGTCAAACAATAGAAATATTTAGTTGATCCACCTTTGTTAGAACTAATCGCTGTCAAAACAGCACTGGAATTATGTATAGAGAAGTGGTGGAACTGGTGTATAATTTTGATTGATTCAAAGTTAGTGGCGGATGCTATTAACAGGGAAGTCTTATTGAATTTTTAAGCTCAAGATATATTGGAAGATATCAAGCAATTACTTAAAAGAAGTAACTATATGAGTTGTAAATATGTATCAAAAAATTGTAATTTTCTAGCTCACGATCTGCTTTAAAGGCTGATTTTATTTGTAATCAATAGGAGCAGATCAAATTCTTATTATGTAATTTGCAGAAGTAATGAATAAAATGATGATTTTTTTGTCTTTTAATTTTCAAATTTTCTATTTTAATTTAATATTAAAATAAAAAAAATAAAAAATAAACAAGTAAAATTCTATTTCTTAATTATTTTTAATCTGATAGGATTTTCAAAATCAGGAATAAATAAGTAAACCATGGATAAATCCAAACGATTATTTCTTAAACCCAAGCAGTCTTTTCATAGGCGTTTGCCCCTGATCCAATCGAGGATCAAATTGATTATAGAAACATGAGTTTAATTACTTGTTTTATCTCCCATCCATTAAAGGTGGAGTTGAAAGTAACAAAGGGCGTGTGAAGAGTTAGCTAAGAAAAAAACGACATCGTTTTGGGATTTAAAGTTCTTGCTCCTCATTTAGGTTCAACTCCGCTGGTTCTAATGTGGTTCGAGTTATTGAACCCGAAACCACAGTTCTAAGAACTTGGAAGCAGAGAAAATGGAAGAAATTAACGGAAATGGATTGCAGCAACA
>CATIWJ010383172.1:0-10200 GCA_949640765.1 Croton laevigatus
TTATTCAACACCAACTTTTTAAGAAAACCTTTACAAATAATGATTAAAAAAAGGAATGGAAGTTTAATTTTTATTATCACTTAATCACCCAAAATGAATTGTAAAAATATACATTTATTTATGTAACAACCTATAATTAAATGAACAACCCATAATTAAAAACATAAACTGTAATTAAAAGTACGAGCCATAAATATTCATAGATATGTGGAAATTTCTGCTTATAAATCTACATGTCATGTAAAATCTGCATAAAGTATGAAATATACTTAAAAAAATAAAAATTAATAAATTATCTTAAAATTAATGTTAAAATAATTAATTAATATCCATAATATGCTTAATTTGTTCATTATTATTTACCTTTCATCCAATTCAAAAGCTCTCAGTCCCAAATGTAGTCATTCATCAAATTAAACAATTTAAGGTTTATATATTTGAATCAAATTAGCGAGACGAAAAAACATCTCGATATTTATCCTTAAAAAAAAAACTTCTATAGTCTCATTTGGAAGAGTTAATACAGTCTTCTTTTTTTACTTCATCAATTCTGCTTTTTCTTTCTCCATCATTAATTATATTCTCATTAAAATAATTTATAATTCAAAACATAGCTAAATACACAATCCATGAAAATATCAACAGCTATGTAGAAAATCTGCATAAGTCGTGGAAATATCTAAATCTCATTATAATAAATGAAAAAATAAAAAACTAATAAATTATCTTAAAATTGATGTTAAAATAATAAATTAATATAATTTGAATTTAACGAGAGTGTATTTTTTATTAAGAAAAATGAAACTTAAAAAGCAATTTTTTAAATAGCATTATTTAAAAGAAAACACTAATCTTTCTAGTTTTTAACTAAATATTTAAGGGACTTGGAATATTTTAGCTTAAAAGTCCTTACTAAAAATTTTAATTGACTAACTATCTTTTTAATTTGAATTTGAATTGTTTAGTTTAAATTAAAAATAATTTTTTCATAATTAAGCATTTAAATTACTTTTCACAGATAATAATAATAATAATAATAATAATAATAATAATAATAATAGAATAGTTAGATTATTTAGAAAATTATGTTACAATAATTTAGCAATAGAATACTCTAGGAAAAAAAATTTTTTTCCAAAATTACGTAAAAAATTTAAACACTTAGATTGATTATTTTTTCTATTTTTTCTGACCAAATATTTTGATGGATTATTTTTTCTGTAATTATGTTAAAATTTTTTATTTTTTTAGAAATTTAAATTAATTAGGAATATTTAGAAAAATAAATTTATTTATTTTTTTATACTTAGATCAATATATTATTTATTGATAATGTATTTAACAATAATTTTTATTATATGTTTAAATTTTTCATAAGTATAATTATTATATATATAATTGGGTTTTAGAAATAAATCTTAAATTATAATTTTTTTCATATTTTTATTTCTTCATTCTAACAGTGCAATGTTGTGAAACCCTCGGCTTTTAGGTGATTTGGATATTAGGAGCAAAATGATAATTTTGCACACTTATATTTTGTTGATGATATTTTGATGCTCGTTAATACTCAGCACGAGGAGATTGTCGTTTTGAGTAAGATACTGTATTTTTTTAATTTAGAGGATAAATTTGTTATTTTAGGTATTTTAAGTTTTATTTAAAAATATTTAATAATAATAATAATAATAATAATATTCTAACTCTGTAGCTGTAGCAAGAGGAAAGTTATATTAAGCAAACAGTTCTTTTTCACAGCTAAGCTTATCGTTCTACCCATACTAGACTGTCTATTGATTGAGACCCAAAAGAAGAACTTGTTCTTAAGGGAAGGTTTGGGTTTTGTTTGGTGTAGAGAACAAAAAAAAAGTAATAATAAGGAGGTCTAGGTTTTGTGTTTTCGTAGAAAAAGAAAGAAAAAAAAATATAGGGTTGTGGGTTTTCGGTAGAAAAGGACAGATGAGAGAAGAGGAAGAAATTGATTGGATGTTTCTTCCTTTCCTGTCAAAAGAAGAAAAGGGTGAGAGAGAGAGAGAGAGAGAGAGAGAGGAGTCAATTGAGCGTTTTATTGGGTGTTCTTTTCCGTGCAAAGAGAGAGGGGAGAAGAAAGACACCGGAAGGCAGCAGCGGGACCCACACTGTAAGCATCAGCAGTCTAACGTAGCTGACGGTCTGATGGCACGGCATAGGACTTGAAGTGCGTGTAAGAAAGGTGGCGGCGCGTGGTTGGTTGGGCTGCTGATCGTGCTGAGTTGGCGTGAGGGGAGTGGTTGGTTTGGTTGAGCCAGTTTGGGTAGTGAAAATTGTTTAGGCAGCAGTTTGGAAATTTGTTAGGGGTTTTTTCTGATTTCATATAGGTACCAACCTATTCTTATGCCAGCTTTGATTTTTGCCCTTAAACTTTGTTTTAGTTTTATTTAGGCATTGTTTGAATGTTTTGCTATGTGTAGAAATATTAGAATTAGTTTACTCAGTTAGATAATTAATTTGTTCATACTACATAGCTGTAATTATCAAATTATGATATGTTGAGCCATTTTGCATGTTAACTCTTTTAGTTTAGATAATTGGTTTTGGTTTGAACAAAAAGGATATGTAAGAAAAGAATTTAATTTATATACTATTTTAATTGTCAAATGAATCTATTTAGTTATTTAGAATATTATTTAATATTGGTTGATTAATATTGGTAAATAAATCGCAATTTGTGAAATTGCCTGCTTGCGTTGTATGTTTAGGCTTTCATTGTAGGTTTTGAGTTTTGAGTTTTCCATTTTGGTTTAGGTTTGAGGTTGTATTGTTGGTTAGATAGAAATATTGTACAAAAAGCTTCATGGTGGCCGTAGATTATTGCATGAAAGGATCAATTTCAAACATGTTGGAGCTGCAGAAGAGAAGATAATATTTGATTTGGATACAAAATGTTTGGTCATTGGACTAATTGATAAATATTTGAAATATTAATATTGGTACTATTTGAGCGTTGTGCATTTTCTGTTATCTGATTTGATATTGGCACTGATTGAGCATTGTGCGCTGTCTGTTATCTGATTTTGATATTTTTGTAGTATATATATTGAATTTTTGTATCGGTTTTGTGGATTTATCAGTTAATGCACTATAAGAGGAGCAAAATTAGAATTGTTATTAGAGCTTAGTTGTAACACCCCAAATCCGTCTTACGAATAAGACAAACTGAGGTGCCACATGTGTCCTTCGACGGTACCCAGAACTTACTTTCCTTTAAATATTGTAATTACATCAATAAATTACAATATAATAAATTACAATTGCAATTTCTTAATGATTTACTTTTGTAATTCTTCAGTATATGCCACGCTATAAAATTGACAAATCCTGACACGGCTCTGCTACACCTGTTCTTTCTTGACTTCTGCTTTTAACACCTACAAGTTAGCAAACACTAACTTGCTAAGCGCTTCGCTTAGTGGATACTTTACTCATTTAACCATAAATATTTAACAACTTTCATAACAAAACATAGGGCAATCATAGCAAATACATCATCACAACTTACAAATCACGTTATCACAATACACAAATCTGCACGTAATCAAGTATGGGTAAAGTATCAAACCTGTTTGCTGCTCGCTGCTCCGTCTGTCCCTTTTCCCTACGCTTCGTTGTCTCGGACTAATCTCTGCCACCATCTATTTTGTCAAATAATTACCATTCTGATTAATTCTCATTTAATTAATAATATTTTTCTAATTAACTTATGTATAATTTCTCTCTCAATTCCTAATTCCCATTATTAAATTCATAGCCAACGTAATTTATTTGTTTAACGTATTAGAATGGACTATTTATTAAATATTCTCCACTTGCTACTCTTCTGATTTTTCAATTAAATATCTATTCTGATGTCTTTAAATAATTTAATCCTTTGTTTGAATACTATATTATGAAATTCTCATAATTACTTTACACTCCCATCTAAATTATACTTCTAATTAATTATTGTTTATGGACATTAATTCAGTATCCGATTATTTTTCATTGTCAACTTCTATCATCTACTCATTTTCCTTAATTTTCAATTTAGTCTTTATTTTAAATTGATGTCAATAGTAATTAATTTTATTAATTATATTCGCGACGTTTACAGTTCTAATAGTTCGGAGTCTCGGTTTACTAAACGGAGTCCATATTTGGGTTCAGGACGTTGAAACGATGCAATAGAGGTTCTGTCCGAAAATCGTTCGCCGGACGGAATATTCCAGTCGCCGGTGGCCAAATATTCCGTCGCCGGCCAGTCACCGTCCGGTCGCCGGAAACAGCAAACGGTGTCGAAAATTCACACAAAATACATTCTCAGGTTCGTCCCAATGCCTAGTTTCTAAATATGTGATCAAATCTAACGGACTACTGACCGTTCAGCCGGAAAATGCATTAAACCGAACGGATAGTTTGCCGGAAAACTAAACTCTCAATTTCGGTATCCAATTCAGGCAATCTCAACATCAAATGAAAGCTAAAGAAGTGAGGACTAAGAATTTACCATCAAACTCAACGAAAAACAGCTAGAAGTGGTCGGAAAATGTGAAAATCCGATTTGCAATTTGTACACGACTTTCATTCCGGCTATAGATCGGCAACAAGGCCTACATCATTGAAAAGCACTCGTTGCAAGGATTCCAAATCAGGTTTCAGATCGTCCGTCCGATCACCGGAGCGGCCGGAATCTACGCCGGAAGTCGTTCGGCGTCGTCTCCCTTGGGTCACCGAAAAATCATGTTTTCAGGCGGCAAGACCTATGTCAAAAGGAAGCCCTTGAAGAGAGGAGTCCAACCATGTCCTCGGATCGTCCATCCGTCGCTGGAGCACACCGGAAAAAGCATTTGAAGTTTTTGATAAATAGTTACGGGAATAGTGGAAATCGGTTTTGAATCACGATTCCCGTCGAATTCGGTGGCGTCTCAGTGTTGTGCCACCCTCTCTGGACTCGCCGGAAGACTAGCCGTCGATTGGTGGGTGCATCGCCGGCGTTGGTGCGGCGGTGGCGACGCTAGACCGGCCGGCAGCCACTGTCTCTCTCTTCTCTTTCCTTTTCTTCTTCTTTTCCTTCTTTCCCCGTTTCTTCATTCCCCCTTTTTTTTTTTTCCAATTTTCTCTTCTTTTTGTTTTATCTCTCTCTCATTTTATATTTCCAAATTTTCTTTCTCTTCTATTTTTTTTTTACTAACAACAACAATAATAATAATAATAATAATAATAATAACAATTTTATTTTTGAATTGATACATTTTAATTTAAAACTTATATTTTATAATTAGGGTATTACATTGCCTCTACTGAAAATGACACCTTTTAGCTCATTTTCCTCACCATTCTACTGCAACTCGGCTCTTCCAGACCCGACTCAACCCGAGGCCCAATACACTTTCCAGTCACCATTGCTTCCAAACCTTATATCAATCTCTTCCTTTTGATTTTTCCCGTCGGTTGGTGGCCAAATCCCAGCCGTTCAACATCCGACAACAATAAAATTTTAATTCGAATTTCAACCCGACCCACTGCCTCCGTTTTTTACCCGACCAGAACTCAACATTCCGGCCAATTTTCTGACGTTTCTTGTGCCTAACATATTCCCCAAACCTCCAGAAGTTAATCGACTGCCTTAGTTTTTAAAGATGAGGTCGGAACAGTGATATAGGAATTTGAATTTTCTTTTGGTTATTTTCCTCCTTTGTTTCCTCGTTTTCTTTTGTTTCCCTCTGTCTCGGTCCCTCTCTTTTTCTTTTTGTCCACTGTTCACTCTCCTATTTATATCCAAGATTTCTTATTGCACTTTAATTAACTTTTTGAATGCTCTAGCTTTTATTTTGTAAAACCACGCCCAACGGTAAAATTAAATGACCATTCCAATTTTATTTAATTTAATCCGCAACTTTTCGTTAGGTGCTAAAATCGCCACTTTCGGCAAAATTTTATGAAATGCTCTTCCATAAGAATACTCGCTTAATTTCTGTATCGGGTTTTTCCAAAGAAATTTAAGTAACCTTTGCAATTTAGCACCAACCTTATTTATTTGCATTTCGTATACCGTATATTTAAATTGAAAAAATTAAGACTTAGTCCAAAATATTTGAAAATTTACAACTTGGTCCTTTTCTTATTTATATTGTTCACAAAATTACAAATTAGGCTGTGACACTTTCAGCTTGCCTAGTCCTTTCATTACCACTCCCATTCCTGCCCCTTTTTAGTTGCATGCTCCATCTATCCATATTTCCCATGAGCTGTGCCTGTCTAACTTAGCATTTTTATTTATCTTCAGATTGCCTTTGCTACCTTTTACTATCTCAGCCCCTAAGAGTTCAGTTACAAAATCTTCTAATACTTGTGCCTTGAGTGTCTTACGAGGCTCGTAGTGAATATCAAACTCTCCCAACCTTACCGACCACTCAACCATGTAGCCCAGATGTCTCCATTCTCAATAACAACTTTTTCAAGGGGAAAGTTGTTCTTACACATATGGTGTGAGCTTGAAAATGTTACCGCAACTTCACCGAGCTTACTAGCACTGTATATGCTATCTTCTCCACTTTAGGGTATCTGAGTTATACTCCCTTCAAAACATTGCTCACATAATAGATAGGTAACTGCTTACCTTCTTCCTTTCTAATTAACACTGATGCCACTATTTCTTACATAGCAGCCACATAAAAATATAGCATCTCACCTTTCACAGACTTGCTAAGTAATGGAGGAAAAGACAAGAACTTCTTTATCTCATCGAAGGCTTCTTGGCACTCTACCCCCAGGTAAAGCCATTGCCTTTCTTCAAAATTTTGAAAAATGGAAGGCATTTCTTAGCTACATACGAGATAAATCTTTCTAAGGCTATCAATCTTCCATTCAGGACTTAGACATTATGTAAGGCTTGAGGAGGTTGCATGTCCAGGACAGCTTTTATCTTTTTGAGGTTCATATTAATTCCTCTTTGTGAGACCATAAACTCTAAGAATTTCCCTACTTTAACTCAAAAAGCACATTTTTCAAGGTTAAGTTTCAAATTGTATTTATTTATCACATTAAACACTTCCTCAAGGCCGCGGATATTCTCTTCCACCAACCCACTTTTTACTATCATATTATCAATTTTAACTTCCACATTTTTTCCAATTTGATCTTTGAACATTTTATTCATTAACCTCTTATAGGTTGCCCATGCATTCTTTAATCCAAATGGCATAAGTTTGCCTTTCAATGACAAAGCTAGGCTTCTTAGCATCACTTGGCTCCATCATAATCTGGTGATACCCATTTACTACATCCATAAGGGTGTACACCACATACCTTGCCATAGAATCTATTAAGTTGTTAATGCTGGACAGAGGATAAAAATCTTTAGGGTAAGCCTTATTCAGATCAGTGAAGTCCACGTATATTCTTCACTTCTTGTTGGCCTTTTTTACTAGTACTACATTAGCCAACCACTCAGTATAATCAACCTCTGTTATAAAGCCTGCATTTTCCAATTTGGCAACCTCGTATTCGATTACTACCTCTTTTTCTTTAGAATGTTGCTTTTTCTTTTGCACCATGGGTGGATAATTAGGATCAACTCTTAGCTTGTAGGTTATTACCTTAGGGTTAATTTGATATCCTCAGGTTTTCATGCAAAGCTTGAGGTATGCTTGCTTAGAAAATTCTCAACCAAGTGAGAGCTTTCACCTAGCCCTGCTCCTACTTTTACCATTTTTACTTCACTAATCTTCACTTCCTTCAACTTTTCTACTGTTATTGCTTGTTTATGTGAAGGTCACCCATCTAAGGGGTCAAACTTATCTTCTTTTGTTTGTGTTTCTTTGACAACTGTATCACCTATATCTTCTTCCTTGACCTTATTACCAACACTTCCCATTCTTCTTCCACGACCATAAGGTCGCCCTTGGAAAGAGGTATTCCCAACATTTCCCTCTCTTCAAGGGATGTGACCTATGCTTCTATGATATTGATCATATTCACAGTCCAAAAACTGAATATGACTTTTTAAAAGCGAACGAGCTGAAAATCGACTAACAACTTCAGTCCAGGCTCACCGCACTAAAAGTCTCAAAGTGTGATTAGCCTTGACTATTGCCTGATAAAGGCCTTTTATAGGCAGTCCGAGGCGGTGAAGCCCAAAACCCCACGTCCAGTAAGATTTAATGGGCCCCTTATATCTCAAAGTCCAGCAGTTCGGCCTAGTAAAGAAGTCGAGGTCACGAAGGTGATCTCCTCCCTAGCTCAGACGAAAGTGACCTACCCTTGGACCAGGTAAAGGTGATCTTACCCCCAGTCCAGGTGGAGGCGAGCTCTTTACAGATCGAGTCTTGGGCGACCACACCCTTTATACGATCTCAAACCTGGGGGAGGCTTACACACATGATATAAATTAAATGAGCTACCTAGACAATTAAGGAAAGAAGGAAAAAATTAGAAGCTACATACATTGAAATGAACAAAAATTTTTGTAGTTAGATTGAAAAATTTAAAATGTTTATAATGGAGTAATAAGAAACATACCTACTTTATGCTTAAGCTAATAATTTGTAGAATTACAAGATGTCATTATAGAGACTAAAATGAAAGGATAGTTGATAGTGGAAAGAAAAGGGGAGAGTGGGACCACAAATGAAAAGATAGTGAAGAGAAGGGAAGGTGTTCATGCATTCCATCTTTTTGGGTGTAATGCTAAACTTGGTAAATTGAAAGAGACATAAGCTTTAAACATAAGTCACTATCACTAATTTGAAAGTTTGGACAGTTTCCTTGTGCAAATATATATATATATATATATATATATATATATATATATATATAGCTTTGGTATAGAAATTTTTAACCAATCGTATCTAAATTTTTTATTATAATAAAATATTGTTTTCTTTGTAAAATAGAATTATTAATTTCGTTGTTAGAATATGATTTGAATATAATATTAATTATGTATAATAATAAAGTATTTTTATTAAAATATGATTTAAATGTAATTAATTAATAATTAAAATAATATTTTTTATTAGAATATGATTTGAATTTTATTAATTAATAATTAAAATAGTATTTCTTATTAAAATATGATTTGAATTTAACTAATTAAATATTATAAATAATTATACATAGATAACTTTATTCTTGATAATATAGATTTTATAGGAGCGTTTTGGACATAGGTAATGCCCCTTTACTATATCATTTATATTATAGATAGTTAGATTAATCCTATTTATTTGGTATGTAGACTACGGATATAGAAGTTTTATTAATATTGTTATTAGTAAGATAGGAATTTAATTAATTAACAATTGAAATAGTAGGATGTGATTTGAATTTAATTAACAAATTATTAATAATTATTCTTTAGTAGAATAAGATTTTAATTTAATTAATTAGTTATTATAAATAATTATAAAAAGACAACTTTAACCTCAAATAGGGCGTTTTAGGCGAAGCCAATGTCCCTCATTTGTACGTTTATATATGTTATAGACTTTTTTTGTCTTAAAGGTGTTTGATTTGATTTTCTCTTTTAGTTGTTTTCCTTAAGAAACCCTAGCTAGTTATTTCATGTTTTCCCTATTTTTTCCCTTTTTGCTGCTTATTTTTTTAATGAAATTGTCACATGGTTCCAAAAGGGTTGGTGGGTAGGGGTGTTCATAGGTCCAAAACCGGACCGGATTGGACCAGAACCGCTTGGACCGGATTAGATAAATTATATGGACCGAAGACCGGACCTAATTCATCAGGTCCAGGTCCGGTCTAAACCGGCTCGGTCCGGTCCGGACCAGGGTTTAGACCTATTTCAACCTTTTTTTTTTGTTAAAATTAAAAAATAAAAAACTCTCTCTTTTATATAAAAACCAATAATAGCATACTAGAGTAAATTATCAAAATTTAATAATTTATCCTAAAGAAGTACCAAAAAAAAATATTAGAGTTCCAATTTGTTTATTTAATTTACCAACATTAAAAGAATTACCAACATTAAAAGAATTAAAAATATAAATATCTCATTCCATCAAAAAAGAAAAAAATAGGGACAAAAATAATTATAGAATTCAATGTATAACTTATTCTGATCTTAGACTAGTAATATCAATTCTTGATCCATGCTAGATTGCCCAAATATAAGAAAAAAAAATACTATTATAAAGTGTGCATTGAAAACAAAACTTCTTAATAAAAACC
>CATIWJ010383383.1:0-12983 GCA_949640765.1 Croton laevigatus
GGGCAACGTCAAAATCATCCAACATCTTCTAGCTTTATGTCCAATGCATCAAAACTCGTTCAAATAAATCCATTTTGCTTCCTTTTCGTCAAATCCAACAATTCCTAATCAAAGTAAGGAAAACTAAATAAAATTCAATAACTAAGCACAAGAGGTATCAAATAAGCACAAAAATAGGAATAAAAACATGTTGGATTTGCAAGTTATCACTTACTGAGCATCTATATAAAGTGCTTACACCCATATAGATTCTTTTGCAGGTTTCTAATAGCTCGTTAAGGCGAGACTTGATTTCTTTTCTCCTGAGCCGAGCATCGATATTGATAGGTTGTCTAGCATTTTTAATATTTTTAAATCTAGATTGATTTCCGGATATGTAAAATATAGTTTAGTATTGTATTGTATTTTAGGAAATATTTAATAGTGATTTTTAGAATATTGGTATTCTATTTGATTATTTTTAATGGCTTGTGTAGTCAGACTTCAATCTGGTTGCACGCCGGTCTCGACCTTTGGTTTTGGGTTGTGACAAAAATATTACAATTGCCCTGTATACTTGCAGGTTGCTTTTGGTCAATATAATTTTGAGCGAACAGAAACTAATTAGGAAACCATTTGGTCAAGCAATTAGAGCCAAATTTCCTTTACAATTAATTCATTTTGATGTGTGTGGACCAATGAATGTTAGGGCTAGACATGGGGTTCATTATTTCATCACCTTCATAGATGACTATATAAGCTATGGTCATATCTATTTGATGTCTCACAAATTCGAAGCCTTAGGATGCTTCTAAAGGTTTATGAATCTCGTAGAGAATCAATTAGATATAAGTATTAAAGCTTTGAGAACTGACTGTGGTTGGAAATATCTACGTGATAAATTTAAAGTTTTATGTGATGAAACAGGAATAGAACATTAGTTGTTCATTCTAGGAATAGAACATCAGTTGTTCATTCCAATAACCCCACAACAAAACGGTGTTGCTGAACAGAGAAATAGGACTCTCCTAGATATGATGAGATCTATGATAGCTTAAGCAAATTTACCCATCTCCTATTGGGGATATGCATTGCTTATAGCTACTTATGTTTTAAATTGTGTGCCCTCTAAATCTGTTACACTCACTCCATATGAGTTATGGATAGGGAAAAAGCCCAATCTAAGCCATTTTCGCCTATAGGGGTGCTCTGCCTACGTACATGACACCTCAAGAAAATTTGAGAAATTAGGCCCATGAGGTAAACAGTGTGTCTTTGTGAGATACTTTGAAGTATCAAAAGGATACATCTTAGTAGGTAAGCGAGAAAATGGTCGTGTGACAAAATAGCATCACGAGATGTGACATTCATTGAAGATTAGTTTCCAAAGCTAGGAGACGTAGGTCAAGACTTTCACTTTATGAAACTATATATTCAGACACTCATGGATCACTCTATTCGAGTGGGAGAAATCTTAATTCTGAAGATGGTGTTCTTTAGGCGAATGTTCCTGATCATGAGTTTGATAGGAATAATCAGTAAAGTGAAAATATGGATATGAAACCTAATTCTAATAGGAATTTAAATCCAAATGGATATGGAACCTAATTTCAGTGGGAGTTTAAATCCAAATCCAAACATCTTAGATTCAAGTGTATTTGTTCATGAAGATCAAGAGTTGCAAAGATCTAAAAGGAAAAGGACTTTGCTTTCACATTATTGCAAAGATGATGAGAATGCTAGCCGTGCCCTTTTAGTTGACCTACTAGATGATGATGAGCCCAAGAATGTGTCCGAAGCTCTATCATGTCCATCTAAGGATAAATGGATTAAAGCAATAGAAGATGAGTTGACATCAATAGAGTCTAATAAATTTTGCACTCTAACTAACCTTCTGAAAGGACGTAAAGCAATAGTGAACATTTGGGTTCTAAAAATAAAGTGTAAAGCGGATGGTAGTATCGAAAGATACAAGGCTCGCTTAGTCGCTAAAGGGTACACTCAACAAGAAGGGATTAATTATGTAGAGACATTTTCTCCTGCTGTTAGAGTAAAATCTATTAGACTAATTCTAGCCATAGTAGCAAGTTTAGATCTAGAGTTACATCAAGTGGATGTGAAAACTGCATTTCTCAATGGAGAATTGGATGAAGAAATATATATGGAACAGCTTGTAGATTTCGAAGTTCAAGGTATCAAACATAAGGTTTGTAGGTTATTAAAATCGATCTATGGCCTAAAGCAGTTATCCAAACAATGGTATATTCATTTTCACAACGTAGTTAAGTCATATGGACTCTCTGCAGTGGACGAGGACCGTTGTGTTTATTACAAAAGGTTTAGAACTAAATTTGTAATAATGACGTTATATGTTCATGACATTTTATTGGCTAGTAATGACGTGTCATATCTAATAGATATCAAAAATTGGTTGTCGTCCAATTTTGAGATGAAAGACATGGGTGAAGCGGCATATATTCTTGAAATTAAGATTTCAAGAAACTGTGAAAAGAGATTATTGTCACTTTCACAAGAAACATATATAGAAAAAGTTCTAAAATGTTTTCATATGCACACAGCTAAACCTATGGATACACCCACTTGCATAGGAGAAGTCCTTAACAAGGAAATGTGTCCAAAGAGTCAAAAGGACTTTGAGGACATGAGAACCATTTCTTATGCTAGAATGATTGGGAGTCTAAAGTATGCTATGTTGTGTACAAGATCGGATATCTGCTATGCTGTTGGGTTAGTAAGCAGATTTCAATCTAACCAAGGAAAAGCACATTGGAAGTAGTAAAGAGGATATTGACAATCATGAGTGATAGTCAATCATCAATTGCTTTGTAACGACCCGAAATCTATAATGTCTGAAATATTGAATGCTCTGTGGATGGAAAAATAGAAGAGGTTCATAATAGGAAAGGTTAGGATAGGAAACCCTTTGTAAAAAAGAAAATAAATGAATTATAAGCATAGTAAACCAATTATAAACAATAAGCTAGTAGGTTATGAGCATAGTAAACATATAGTAAACAAAATGTAAGAGATTATAAGTATAGTAAACTATTGCAAATGAAGAGTAAATGAGTTATAAGCAAGGTAAACGAAAAGTAAACAAGTTATAAATAAGATAAATAAATAGTAAAGCAATGGTAAACAAAAGGTAAGTAAAAAGGAAGGAATAAGGAAAATGTAAATTATACACGAGTCGTAAACAGAGGAATATGGAATCGAGCATGAGCATATAATACAACAGTTGAAGGCAAAAGTACGCCAACGGAGCTCAACGGGACCCATCGGACATTATGAAAAATGTTAGGGACCTAAATGGAATTTATCAAAAAGTTTCATAGTGCCCATAACGAATGTCAAATATGAAATCTAGGGAGTTTATTGGTTGCAACGACGTGTAACAGAATTTTCAGAAAACGTACGTATAAAAAGATATATCAAATTTTCTATAAATGGCATTTTGGTAAATTCTGAAAAATATAAGGACTAAAATGAAATTTCCCCAAAAATGGTATTAAACCCTGATAATATGTTAAATATGAGATTCCGAAGTTAAATGGGTCGCAGCGGTGTAATTACAGTAGTTTTCAGAATTACATGTGTGGAGAATTTCGCTAAAACACTAAAATTAGACTTAGGCAGAACCTTTGAGTTTGACCTAAACTTTGGAACCCATAATGGTCTAATTTGCAAAAGTGTAAAACACAAAAGTTGTTCCTTTATGTGTTAGTTAAGTGTAAAAATAAGAATGACCTAATTTGGACATGTACGAACGAAGTTATGACGGAATTAGTAGACAGTGCGCAGGCTGCCTATGGCAGTGGACGGGACCCGACGAAAAATGATGCCAAATATTCTCCATAGCTTGGATTGATCCAAAATTTTAACATGACATATATTTAGATATCTAGCCTCATTTGGCATAAGAATTACTGAGTTTGGAATTGTATACAAAAAGTTGTTAAGGAAGAAAGACAGATAGGTCATGTGAGGACTATAGAGGACCTAAATGAAAATTTTATGGAAGGGCATAAATGTCATTTCATCAAGTGTGGTTAATATGTGATTAAAGGAAATTATGGGATCAATTAGCAAAGAAAAATAAGGGAATGATACATGACTAAATCTTGGCCCTTAAATTGATTTAGTTTGGCAAAATTATCACCCTTGGATTAAGTAATGATTAATCAAAAAGTAAAAACAAAATATAAAAGGTCAAATAATAAACAAAAAGTAGGCATTTGCAAGAACACAAAGCCTCCCTTTCTTTCTCTTAAGGTGGACGGATCACCATCAATAGGAAATCAAGGATTTTTGTCAAGTTTGGGTTCAATTTTTCAAGAGAAAGACCAATTTTTAAGCTAGATTTGCGAGGAGATAATGTGGTCGGACAGAAGACACGGAATGCAGTTGACGAATAAATCGATGCCAATTTAGGTTCGGTACTTTACTTTTATTTATTGCATTTATATATATGTGTAATTATGTGAACATGTGATGCATTGTTTGCAATGCTATGCTACTGTTTGATGTATGTGCTATCTGTAAATAATTAATGTGTTAAATTGAACTGAGTAAAAGTAAATTACCCACTAAGCATAATGCTTAGCAAGTTTAGTTTTCGCTAAACTTGTAGGTCACAAAAAGACGGAAAGACAACCAGAATAGTCAAACAAAGTCAGGCTCACTAGAGACACCTAGTATGGCATATGCTGTGCAATAAAAATCATATGTCAAAACAGTCTATAGCAATGAGAAAAGAAAAAAAAATTTCAGGTAATGTTCTGTATACCAGTAAACATTAGTTGTGACTGTTGGTCCTTTGGCAACTAAGAGGGGGGTGAATTAGTGGCCTTCAAAAAATTGAAACGAAAATTCGGTGGATTACTAGAAGGATTTTTATAGTGGTTCGGCAAAAAACTCCTTGCCTACATCCACTTCTCCAATCCTAGAAAGGAATTGGGTTCCACTAAGACACAAACAATAATACAAGAGGTTTCACAAGTTCACCTCAAACTTAGGGTTTGTGATTACCCCAAACTTACAATGAAATGAAAAAAAGAATTTAAAGCTAATTCTTGAACTTAAAACAACTAACAAAGGAAAGGGTTTATAGATAACCCAAATAACTAACACTCAAGTAGTAAATGAATTTGATGAGAATAAAGATTGAGCACAATGAGGTTGTTTGAAGGTATGTTTCAGTAGTTGTATATGTGTACCTTATTAATGCAAATAAGAAAGGTATTTATACCCATTATTGAAAATCCAGCCGTTTGATATTTGAAGATAAAAAGGATTATTTTTCTGCTGGAGGGTCGCATGCGTGACTACTCATGAGCCTCGAGACGCACACCAACAGATACCTGAAATTGGGGCTGGAGCATTATACGCACTAGCCGTTTTATATTAATTTTTTAACCAGGAACGCGTGCACGATGTAAGATGCGGACGCGATGGTAACACATTTGGTCTTCTAACGGTCATCTGGTGTATTGATCGCGAGCGCGATAGGAATAGGTATGTTGTTGACGTGCACGCGAAAAATTGTTGAATTGCTACTGGAGTCAATTTTGATAGGTCTCGAGCGCGAGGGTAACAAGTATGCTGTTGACGCGCACGCGAAAAATTGTTGAATTGCTACTGGAGTCAATTTCAATAGGTCTCGAGGGCGAGGGTAACAAGTATGTTGAGGTCGCGATCGCGCTCAAGGTACTTCTTGTATTCTTTTGCTAATCGCGAGCGCGACAATGACATCTTATGTTTATTACGCGAGCGCGACAGATATACAGAACCAGAGGCTTGATATTTTTGCAAGCTTCTCTTGAAATTCTTCATTTGTTTTAATTTGTGCTTGCACATACTGAAATCAAGTACTCATCAAAACATTAGTAGATCACAACTGAAGTTGGATTTTGACCAAAATATTCAAAACAAGGGATTTTGCACAACAGTGACACTCTTAGCTCGGCTAATAACTAGTCGGGTTAAGAGGTGTTACATTTATTGGTATCAGAGCATTGGTTTAGCCATTCCTGGGCAGTTAAACTAAGAACACAACATATGCCAAATAGGAACACAAGTGCATAGATTGAAATTATGAGAATCAAATGGAAAGTAAGACACCAGACAATTAGGAGAACAAGAGACAACATTGTCACCAAGTGTTAGGAAATGAAAATGAAGGAATCAATAAAGACTAAGGAAAGTGGAAAAGAGATAATCAATGCTAAACACAAAAATGGGTATACATAAAAGGTAATAAAGAAAATGACCCGCCTTACTTTGCATATGTTATGAATGGTTGTGCTATGCTATGAATTTTAAATATGTGAATTATAAGGTGAATTGAATGATTAGACGTGTATGAAATATTGTTTTGACTTATAAATTATGAAAGCATATATGGTAATGTTCGTGCTAGAAATAAAAAAAAAGAATTTAGGGATAGTTGATTGGTGGGAATAATCAAAACCGATGAACACACGTACATCCATAAATAGTGAAATGAACAAAAGATAACTAGCACAAATACTCGGAGAAGAAGAGAGAGGGAGAAAATAGTTGAAAATAAATAAGTTATGCAACAAAAGGAAGAATAATACATGAAATTGTAAAGGATTAATACAGATCATCCTGTTGGTCCCTTGGGGCAACTAAGAGGGGGGTGAATTATTTGGCTTGTAAAAATTTCGAATTAGGTGTGGACGTTGGTGGATTAAAACTTTGATGGAAGTTTAGAAAGATTAAAGGATAGGTTGATGAACAAGAGAATTTATAGTGGTTCGGCTCAATCTCTTAGCCTACATCCACTTCTCCAAAGGAATTGGGTTCCACTATTCTTTAATAAGAAATACAAGAGAGGTTTTGCAAGTTTACCTCAAACTTAGAGTTTATAGATAACTCCAAACTTTACAATATGAGTTTATATTACAATAAACACTTTAGTGTTTAAAGCTCACACTAAACTATTGAGTTTAAAGATCACTCAATGAACTCTCACAACTAAACATATTGAGTTTATAGATTACTCAACAAACTAATACAACAAAAACATTTGATTTAATGAAATGAGAGTGAGAAAATGAAGAGAAGGTTCTAGCAATGAAGATCTTTGTGTTCTGTAGTTAAGTCTTCTTCAAATGGCTATATCAATGTGTATTTATACCCAAAATTTGAATACTAGCCGTTTGGAGCGTCAAGGAAATCAAGTTGTTTGAAATCCAGCTGGTCACGACCGAGACAGGTGAGTCGCGATTGAGACTTGCCATTTGGAGCGTTAGACAATGGCTCCAAAAGATTTTTCATAGGCCCGACAACATCTTAATATTTGAGTGGACTGACTTTTGTCGTGTCGCGACCAAGACTTGCCAAATAGTAGTAACGGCTCTTTTAAAAGTAGTGGGCGAGACCACGAAGAGACTTGTCAGTCATGACACTTCTAGTAGAATTCAGAAAATCTATGACGCATGAGTCGCGACCGAGACTCTAGTAGCGACCTACACTTGGATGAGACATAGAGTCTCGACCTCTCCAGAAGCTTCACTAATTTTTTGATTTGTTAAGTCGCGACTGAGACTTATCTGTACGTTTTCTGAAAATATGGAAGAAGACTTTTTTGTAGCCACGGATGTTAGCTTTCCATATCCTTTTGAATCACCTCATTTGGACTTGTAAATCAAACGTTATGGCAAAATACTAACTGGTGCGCAGTGCTGAAATTTTGACATCTCTTGTGAAAAATCAGCCGATCTTCAAGAAATTCAATTCATTTACAAGTCTAACTTTCATCTTCACTTGTGATGGTTCAAAATTGCTTGGAGATTTACTTAAACACTTAAAATAATATTAGCAAATCATAAGTTCAAGTGAGTTTTTCAAATAATCAAAACCGAGGGATTTTGGCATCCTGAGTCAACACATCCAAGGAACGAGAGAAAGCTATGATAAATTAAATATCGAAAGAATTGTAAAATTGGTTCGTCAAGATAAAAGTGGTACAAAAACATAGTAAAGAAATATGTGAGAAGTGAAATCAAAAGAAAAGACTAAAGAAAAAAAATTCAAAATAACACAGGAAACAAATACCGAAAATCATGAAAATCAGATGTAACCGAATGACAAATAAAGGTATTAAGAAGCAACAATATAAAAATTGTATGGAAGACAATAAATATGAGAAAATGAATTAATTTAAGATGTACAAGAAAACTGAGAATTTATGAAGTATAAGTAGATGATGTCAAACAGAAGCAGCGGCGATTGGACCTACCGGTCAAAATGTCAGTGGATATGCAAGCATTGATACAGAAAGTGAAATCACATGACTCATGTATGGAAAAGATAGTTATTGATTTATAATGTGTATTAAGGGAAATAGGAAAGAGACAATAAGATATTGTAAAATATAGTGAACTAGAAAGAAATGAAACCCTGGCTCACCTTGGTAATACAGATGGAATTAGAGATGAAATTAAAGGCTATCATTGATTGATTGATTGGGCTTCGGCCACAGACATTGCCATTGAACTACGGTCACAGATATTGTCATTGAACTACGGTCACAAATATTGTCATTGGGCTTCAGCCACAGATATAGACCATTAGGCTTTGGCCACAGATTGTACAAGGCTTGGTCCGTAATTTTATTAGGGCCACAGTCACTGATTATTGATTGTTCATGGCCTTCGACCAGACATTGTGATATGATATGTGGATTCCGACTTTAGGCCAATGAATGATATTAAAATGTGACCATATTGAATGTGCCGTAGGGTGAAAATTGGGCCCCTACATATATGTAAGGCACCTAAGGCAGGGCTCTACACATTGTTCATTGTAATGCCTACCACTTTAAGTCCACTGATATTATCTTGGTGAGCAATATAAGAAAGAGAAAATTTATATCGTATTGAAAAGTCAAAATGTAAAACATGATAAGTGAATGATGATTAGTATAGAGTGAAAAAGTGAAAACATTTACTTTATGTTGGGATCGGCTGTAACCGACATAAAGTGAAACATAAATGAATCAACACGTCGAAAATAATGGTATTATGGACTAATCACCCATGATCTATTATTCGAGATGTGAACAAAAGAATTTGAAAAAGAATCAAGACAAGGTAATTAAAACATATTCCAAGTAAATACAAAAGCAATTAAAAAGAATTTTCAAGAGCAATAAGTAGAATAGCAAGATGGGATAGAGTATAGAAAATATGCAAATATCAAAAAATATGAGAAAAGAATTTATAACAAAAATATGTAAACATACAAGAAGTTTGATAAGTACAAATCAAGTTACAAAGTCATAAATTAATAAGAAATAGCAAGAATTGACAACAATTAAACTTTCAAGTAACTCAAAACTCACAACATAGCCGTATAGAAATAAGTCAAAATGTACCGATAAGACAAAAAAAGCACAGAAATGATTAAGTTTCGAGGACGAAACTATTTTAAAAGAAGGGGATAAATGTAACGCCCTGAAATCTGTAACGTCTGAAATGTTGAATGCTCTGTGGATGGAAAAATAGAAGAGGTTCATAATAGGAAAGGTTAGAAAAGGAAGCCCTTTGTAAAAAGAAAAATAAATGAATTATAAGCATAGTAAACCAATTATAAATAATAAGATAGTAGGTTATGAGCGTAGTAAATATATAGTAAACAAAATGTAAGAGATTATAAGTATAGTAAGCCATTGTAAATAAAGAGTAAATGAGTTATAAGCAAGGTAAACGAAAAGTAAACAAGTTATAAATAAGATAAATAAAGAGTAAACCAATGGTAAACAAAAGGTAAGTAAAAAAGAAGGAATAAGAAAAACGTATATTATACACGAGTCATAAGCAGAGGAATATGGAATCGACCATGAGCATATAATACGACAGTTGAAGGCAAAAGTACGCCAACGGAGCTCAGCGGGACCCATCAGACATTATGGAAAATGTTAGGGACCTAAATGGAATTTACCAAAAAGTTTCATAGTGCCCATAACGAATGTCAAATATGAAATCTAGGGAGTTTACTGGTTGCAACAACGTGTAACGAAATTTTCAGAAAATGAAAATTAGACTTACGCAGAACCTTTGAGTTTGACCTGAACTTTGGAACCCATAATGGTCTAATTTGCAAAATTATAAAACACAAAAGTTGTTCCTTTATGTGTTAGTTACGTGTAGAAATAAGAACGACCAATTTTGGACATGTATGAACAAAGTTATGGTGGAATTAGTAGGCAGTGTGATGGGAACTAACGGAAAATGACGCCAAATATTCTCCATAGCTCGGATTGATCTGAAATTTTAAAATGACATATATTTATATGTCTAGCTTCATTTGGCACAAGAATTACTGAGTTTGGAGTAGTATACAAAAAGTTGTTAAGGAAGAATGACAGATAAGTCAAGTGAGGACTATATAGGACCTAAATGAAAATTTTATAGAAGGGCATAAATGTCATTTCATTAAGTGTGGTTCATATGTGATTAAGGGAAATTATGGGATCAATTAGCAAAGAAAAATAATGGAATGACACATGACTAAATCTTGGCCTTTAAATTGATTTAGTTTGGCAAAATTATGACCCTTGGATTAAGTAATGATTAATCAAAAAGTAAAAGCAAAATATAAAAGGTCAAATAATAAACAAAAAATAGGCATTTGCAAGAACACAAAGCCTCCCTTTCTTTCTTTTAAGGTGGACGGATCACAATCAATAGGAAATCAAGGATTTTTGTCAAGTTTGGGTTCAATTTTTCAAGAGAAAGACCAAATTTGAGCTAGATTTGCGAGGAGATAATGTGGTCAGACAGAGGACACGGAATGCAGCTGATGAATAAATCGACATCAAGTCAGGTTCGGTACTTTGCTTTTATTTATTGCATTTATATATATGTGCAATTATGTGAACATGTAATGCCTTGCTTGCAATGCTATGCTACTGTTTGACATACGTGCTATATGTAAATAATTAATGTGTTAAATTGAACTGAGTAAAAGTAGAGTACTCACTAAGCATAATGCTTAGCAAGTTTAGTTTTTGCTAAACTTGGAGGTCAAGAAAAGATGCAAAGACAACAAGAACAGTCAAACAAAGTCAGGCTCACCAGAGACACCTAGCATGGCATATGCTGTGCAATAAAAATCAGATGTAAGAACAGTCTACAGCAATAAGAAAAGAAAAAAAATTTTTAGGTAATGTTCTGTATACCAGTAAACATCAGTTGTGACACTCTTAGCTCGACTAGTAACTAGTCAGGTTAAGGGGTATTACATGCTTACACCAAGGATTTCAAGTTCCATGGTAAAGCTAAGCGCATTGATATTAAGTATCAATTATGAAAGATTTTGTTGCACAAGGAGAAGTGAAAATAAAATACATCCCTATGCAAAATATGATCCCCTTACCAAGACCGTTTCTAGAGATTTATTTCAGAAACATGTTAGGTCTTTTTGTTTACGTAGACTTTGATGATGTATTTAAATTTTTCATGTATAAGTAACATGAATTAATGTTTTATTTTTCAATAAATAGATTTCAAGTTCACTAAGCAATATACATTTGTTAAATGTATGAGACATTTATGTTATAAATGTATGAGACATTTATGTTATGAATGCATGTGGCATTTATTTTTATTAAAAGTCATGTAAGACAGAAGTACACGTACTCATATAGGTGTTAGCCTTAATTTTATTTGATATCTTCAATAAAGTTAAGATGAGGCAATATTTTAAACAATAGAGAGCTTGTTTAATATGTGATGTTGTCTTGCTATGTGCAAGATAAAAATCTTACAATCTAGTAAGTAGAGGGATTTTTGAATCTCTTTTGGCGATTGATTCTATCTTTAAAAGGCCGATGATGATCTTAAAATGTTAAGATCAAAACTGTATGGTGTATGTAACATGCACACTTTTTCAAATAGAAAAAGGAAGGCATCGTAACATGTGTATCATACCATATGTGCTTAAAAGTTGACCCAGAGATGGAAAAATTATGAACAAAAGTTCTATGATCTCAAATTTTTCCTAATGTGAGACTCTATTTGTTAACATGTGGTTTTTGAAATTTACTCTTATGACCTGGGGCATATTTCTAGAGTATGGCTTGATTTTGTGGTTTTAGTAAAATACTTATGGTCATGAGTGATTCGCCTAAAGGGTTTTGTCTAGATTAGAAAGTCAATTCATTATAAAGAAAATGATGTATGAGGGCAAGATTGTTGTTGTTTGCATTCATGGTTTCAATTGTTTTGCTGGCTAGCCTATCGTATATAAGTTTATGATAATAAAACAATGCTAGAGATTAATTGTGAGTGACAATGAATGCATAGAAACTTTTTGGGGTAAGGGATATGTTCTTGATAATGAAAGAACCTTTAGTGGATTATCAAGACGATCATGCATCCTTAATAGGTGTATGATATTTGAGCTCTTGAAGTATGCTGGTCACACGATCTATTTGCTCGTATGATTTGAGATTGGATAGGACGGATATAAGATCAGTCATGTGCGAGTGGGAGATGTTGGAATTAATTAAATAAATTATTTTTAATTAATTAAGATCGGCCCATGACTTATGGGTCATGGGTAGACCCAACTAAATTGTGATGGGTAATAGGTTAAATGAATAACCCTAATAACCCAACACATATGTAAACCCCCTAATAAGAGATTAGGGAGTAGTACACAACACAATAGTACGTAGAATTTGTCTATAGTAGCTACCCAAGAGAAATTAGGTTTTCTCTCTCCCATCACTAAGCTCCTTTAATCTCTACGTCTTGAAATTCTTTATAACGCCCCGAAATCTGTAATGTCTAAAATGCTAAATGATCTACGGAAAGAAAGGTAGAAGGAGTTAATAATAAGGAAAATTAAGGAAGAAAAACCCTTTGTAAAAGGAAAATAAATGAATTATAAGTTTAGTAAACAGGTTGTAAACCATGAATTAATAAGTTATGAACATAGTAAACAAGTAG